>JAVSBV010064015.1:0-23768 GCA_033117975.1 Parotocinclus spilosoma
AAGTTGCTTTGAGACAATACTCTATTGTAAAAGGCGCTATATAAATAAAACTGAATTGAATTGAATTGAATTGAATTTGCATTTTACAGTGATAATATGACTTTATTAGGCAACACAGCCAAATAGCTTAGTAAGGAATGTATCAGATTTGCTTCTCCTGTTTTAAAAAATACTAACCTCCTGTGAGGCCTATATTGGATGTTTCATTTGAGAGCATTGGTGTGGCTGGAGCTGAGAGTTTTAGTGCAATTTAGTATAGACAGTGCTAAGTTTCATATATTTCATTAACTGCCATACCGTGTCTCCATTTCCTAAAATGGCAACAAGGAACAGGAAGTCCTATCTAAGTAGAACAAGGACTAATTAATTGGTATCAAACATGTGTTTTATGTGTTTTATCATGACTGGTTATCAGCCACATCAGTATTGTTTAATGGTAAATTGCTGTTGAGTTTGTGAATAAATGTCACATTCCAAGTCATTATTCCAAATTATACCTTTTATTACACCTTAAGCAACAGCCAACTTTTTATAGACCTCCTAGAGCTATGAAAACCATGCCAACTATTGTACTACACAATTAACTCACTGAAGCACTACTGTTCCTACATGCCTCACTAGCCATTCAGGCTCCCCATAGACACAGCTACTCTATCTTTAAATATGACATTTTAGTTCTGTTCACGTTTTTGGCTTTGACCCAAAGTCAAGCTAAATGCCATTGAGGATGGTAATATTATTGCATCCAGAATACAACCGGTCAACAACCCCATTACCTTCTGTGAAGCAGGATGTTGATCACATTTAGTGTGTATTAAGTGTATTGTAATAAATGATATTATCATGATAAAATAAATGCTTTTTTGAGCCTATGGGGGATATCTTCAGTGCTGAAAGAACAACTCTTTTTAAGCTTCATTATATCACATGCATCGTGATAAATAATGTGTAACGTAAAGTAAATATTGTGAGAGTGTGATAAGATTTTAACCCTATCGCCCACCCCTATATAAAGAGTATTTTCACAAGAAAACTTTGTGCAACTTTGCGAGATACTGCAGAAAACATGAGTGGAACACTATCATCTCCACCATATCGGAAGCCTAAACAGCAGAAAACATTCAAAACTGTTTTTAATTTATGGAAATTTACAATAATTATAGAAAATACAATACTATTCTGACCCTGTGTAGAGGAAAGCTGTAACATTTTAGATGAGGTATAATGGCCCTGATACTTTTGTTTGAAGGAAGCCAAAAACATACTGATTATTAGAAACAACACAGAAGATCAGGTAGATGAAATAGAGACTAAAATGTGCCTGTTCATACAGTATATGTGAGAGAGAATATACAGGTAGTAGGGGGACAAACAAAGGAGTACTATTTACAATAGGACAGTCACATACACAGTGTCTAATCAGACCACACCTGTAATCATATATAACTGCATGCCGAGTTTTGCAACAATCGCAACAATCTGGCTTTTTTTTAAGACCCCTGTCATTAAATGGATGTTAAACGGCGCAACTATTTCTAAGAAACATTTTTACTTTTTTATTTTTTACATTCTTACTTTTGACAGAGCTCTTAGGTTGGACAGAGATCTTGGCTTTCTCATTCCAAACAGCTCAATTAGTGTCCTGTTCATTGCGTAGTAAAAATATACATACTTTAAACTTAGTCTACCACTTTATTGTAATTGGGAGAACCTGTCAGTCTAAAGACTTGACCTTAAGTTAATTCATAAATATCTGAAGAACGAGGAATCTGCAGTGTATTGCCTGATTAGGAATTGGTGTACTGCTGCTCTAAACAAGACATGAAATGTTAATGCTCTGCAATATAGATCACATAGCCACAAGGAGACTAATTAGAGGTTAGCACGACTGTGAGGCATTTCTGGATTTAAACGATTATTTAAAATTGATATGTCCACAAAGAGACTCATTAGAGTTCTTGTTGAAAGTGTTGAATGGCAGTTGGCAGTCATCTCTAGTCATGTCAAGTTAAACAGCTCCTGCCTCAGTTGTGTAGTATGAATACAGCCATTATACATGAAAGTTGTGTTTTTGTCAAACACACGTATGTACGATCCAGATTTTTTCTTCCTGCTTGGTTCATACGAAAAGTTGGTTTGCTTATTTCAATATGAGAATTGCATCAGCTTTATCCAATCGACCCTAGTCTTGGTGTAGCAACACTTAAAAATCATGCATTCAATTTTTAACCTAGTTATGATCTTAGCTGCAGGCTATGTTCACTCTACAGAACTAAGTATTCAGATCAGATTTTCTGATCAAGTTTGGTTTTGTTTTTGTGCAACACAAATAATTTCTTCTGACATATGATAATTGGAATAGACAGAAGATTAGAATAATAGCCTCCCAATAGCAAGTTAATGTGACAGCACCAGGCAGCAATTAATATGGCAGATTACCAGAAAGTAATTGGACTAAAAGAATCCCAGGAGCATTTTAATAGAACAGAATCAGAGAAGCTACTTGACATAATACAATCCCTGCAAGTAGTGGCAATAAATGATGCCCTGTAGCTAAATAAGGTAATTGAATTCTAATAGCTTGTTTGAAAAACAAAATTTCACCAACTAATTAATTTGATCACGGAGGGTTGCTTCCTTTTAAGGCTTTTTGCTCAGAAGTTTGGGGTTGTAGACCCAAATATCTGTTATGCTTATTTGCATACAAGCATGCTTGATCGGCATGGTCTAGGTCCGAGCAGACAAAGAAGGTCATGCTTGTGGAATTGACTGTCCCCTGGAAAACAAGCTGTGACGAGGCCCTTGATAGAAAGAGCCTAAAATACCAGGTCCTCGCCATGGAGTGCAGAGAGAAAGGATGGCAAGCATGGCTGTTTCGAGTGGAGATTGGGTGGGGAGGGTTCCCAGCACAGTCTGTATGGTCGGTGCTCACTTCACTTTTCATATCAGCCAAGGAGTGTAAAGCAGATGTGCACAGGATTGGCAGAGGCAGCAGAATGAGCCTTTTGTACAGGGAGTTTTTCCTTTCCATGGTCGCCCTAAGCTTGCTTAATTAGGGATTGGCCTTTTAAGATAATATAATATTGTAAAACTGCTTTGAGACAATCCTCATCATGCCCTCATCACTATTCATTATTGATTGAAAAGCTTGATTCTGAATGCAAGCAGACATTAATAGATATAAGAGCCCAGTGGCTAGTTACTGGATAACGTGTGTTTTAACATCATATGAGAAAAGTGGACATTTATTATTTTAAGGAGCCTTTTCACTTTTTATTATTGGAATTAATTTATGTGTTGTTTTCCCTTGTTTGCTTTGTGTCTGATAAATAGCTAATGACAAGCTAATTGCCCCTTAACGGTGGCTCTTTTTATGCTTAACTAATGGCTAGGCTGTTGTAGTGCCATACAGACCCAGGCAAAATGAAGATTCATGTTGGCAAATGTTCAGTTCAGGAGCTATAAAAGCTATCCCAAATTCTCAGAGGCCCCAAGCACATTTTTGCTTGTAGTTTTTTTTTTTCTATTGGGATCTGCTTGCAAATCATTTGTAGGGCATTTCAGTAGAAACCATTATAATGGTTTAATTTGTCAAACTAAAGTATGAGGTCCATCAGACCACCCTACATTGTTACAGGTTTCCCTTACATTGGGTTGTAGCAGTGCATTAATACAAGATGAGTCAAAAGATGCAGGACGCAAAACAATAAGGGAAATGACATATCTGAATACCCCAGCAAGTAATGGAAGAGGGGCCGTATCTGTTAGGCTAGATCAGGAACTTGGCCACCATTTTGGATCAAAGGCAAGTTTTTTCCAGTGGTCATGTAGCATATCAAAGAAGAACAGAACTGTCTCAGAAATTGATTGATAAAATCAGATTTGTTTGTAACTAAAGATGGAATTGATGATTCTGATGTCTGGGGATGCTGTATTATAGACCACCAATTTCATACAGCACTGTTGCATCCCTCATCACCAAATTCCAAGAAACTGGGACTGCGGACAACAAACCACGTATTGGTCATCTGGAGACCGACGAAGAAACCTCAACAATGGTTTTTGACAGCCACTGCGAAAAGTCCACAATGCACAGTGCAGTCTTGTGACTTTTGACTTGCCCTGTATATTTTATGTAATTTAGTCATGTTATGGAACTTTCATACCAAGAAGCTCTATTTTGGTCTCCACATGGACCACATGACCTTCTCCCATGCCTCCTCTGGATTATCCAGATGGTCACTGGTGAACTTCAAACAGGCTTGGACATATGCTGGCATGAGTAGGGGGACCTTGCCCTGCAGGATTTTAATCCATGGCAGCCTGGTATGTTACCATCATCTTTGAGACTGTGGTCCCAGGTCTCTTCAGGTCATTAACCAGGTCCTCCTGTGTAGTTCTGGGCTGATTTCTGACCTTTCTCAGAATCTTTACCCCACAAGGTGAGATCTCGCATGGAGTCGCAGAGAGAAAAAGATTGGCTATCACCTCGTAATTCTTCTACTTTTTAAAAATTGTGCCAACAGTTGTTGTCTTTTAACCAAGCTGCTTGCCCATTGTCCTATAGCCCATCCCAGCCTTGTATAGGTTTACAATTTTGTCACTGGTGTCCTTAGACAGTTCTTTGATCTTGGGCATGGTGAAGAGGTTGGAGTATGATTGACTGTGTTGTCAGGTGTCTTTTATAAAGGTAACAATTCAAAGAGGTGCAATTAAATACAGGTAATGAGTGCAGAATAGGAGGGCTTCTTAAAGAAACACTAACAGGTCTGTAATAGTCAGAATTCTTCCTGGTTGGTAGGTGAACACACTTCAATATAATGCAAATTATTCTTTTGATTATTTTTTTTTTAGATTCTGTCTCTCAAAGTTTGTGTACCTTTGATAAAAATTACAAACCTCTCAATTATTTGTAGGTGGGAAACCTTGCAAAATTGGCAGTGCATCAAATACTTATTTTCCCCAACGTAAATATCAACTCAGTAGCACGGTTGAGCACAGTGTTTATCTAAGCCTATCCGATATAAGCCTATCAAGATGCGCATTTAGCTTGTGTTCGCTGTATCTACCCTGCCAAGCATTTGCAGGACTAACGAGTTTGGCTGATGATGCCTTTTAGCCTCCTTGTTATTAAATTAATGGCCCTGTGACTCAAGAGCATCCAAAGTGTCGTAATCTAGCCTGGCCTTTCTCCAGCTCCAATTTGCAATGCTTTAGATCTGACAGGCCTTTCAAAGCAGATATTAGTAAGGGACAGAGTTAGTATGGGCGGCGCGCCTGTTTTGACCCCTAAAGCAGTACTTTGTGCAGACTGCCAATGAGCTCTAGGATGGACACGTCCTCATTTGCACCTCTCAGAATCTATAAAAGTGTCCCTGAGTGAGTGAATGATTCAGTGCTTTGTGATGGACTGACACCCTGTTTAGGGTTGGTTCCAGCCTTGTGCCCTGTGCTGCTGAATTATATTAAGCAGGTTTGGAAAGTGATTGAGAGAATGATTAAGCTATCAGATTGTTAGTTATCAGATGTTAGTGTTTTCATTAACTAATTGGTTAGAGGTCTGTTGACACTCCTTTTAATTAGTGGGCTTGGTTGTTCTGCATACCTATATGCAGGCAACCAAACATACAGTAATTTTATCTCCATGGGACATATGGGTGGAATGAACTGTACCAAAGTTCAGATTGACATTCAATGTGGTACTGTCATAGGGATAGTGCCTTTCAAACAGCCTGCAGAAGCTTCCTTACTCAGCTGTAATTCCACTATTTATATCATCTAGGAGCAACAACAACTCGGTCATAGAACAGTACCCCACACAGAAGAGATAAGTGATGAAGTATGTGGCATATGAAACTTGTTTGTGGTTGTGTCAGCATTATAACTGCATGTCGTGAGCTCTATCATCATTTTGGTATCCTCTAGACTGAAATGTATATTGACATATTTTTTGTAGTGAAGATTTTCCTTTAGTGCAGCTTGTCAGACTTCTGCATGGACACATTAAGCATTGCCTGTTTTAATAAAATATCTTGAAGTGATCTCATTCATCTGGATGCACCAGATCCGACAAGGGAAATCTCTCTCTCTCTGTGTCTCTCCGTCTGGACAAGCGGAATGATGTGCTGACATAACGTTATGTATTGTAGCAGTGACACTACAAGGTCAGACATAGATGAGCTGTGAAAAGGATGAGATGATCTTAGGGCACTAATGACTAGCAGTGGAGTCTATCCAATCAAATACCCTCTGTCTTGGCTGTTTTTGCCTGGGTGAACTGATCTCTTAGAAGCAGGTACTCTGAACTGCTAATGTTTCAGCTGCTAATGCATAAACCGTTTCTAATTGGTTAGAAAGCACTAAATTTGATGTGGGCTACCAGCCAAGGTCAAACTCCTGCCTCTGGCACACTGTTGAGTGAACCAGGAATTTAGATTGCAGTATTCTGAATCTGGCTCAGCAGGAGACAGAGAACTGATAAAAGCTAGATTAGATTTTGCACAGACGAAGCTTTATATCACAACTTTTTTTCTTTGTTTAATGCATTAGCATCAACAGCTATTCACGACACTTGCAAGGTTACATGGATATTATTCCGTACTTGGACCGCTAAGAGCAAACAGTTAACATGTCTTTGGAGTTATCATGAATCCCTGGAGCTGTGAATCAACAGCGGTAACCACTTGCGCCACCCCACCAGAATCTTAAATGTGCCATCGTGTGCAGAGGTGGCAAAGAAATACACAAGTATGGTACTTCTACTTCTTTACCAACCTAACTCTAAACCTTTTATTTAGGCCAAGAGGTTCACCCCCATTATGAGGTTACATAATTGTTTGTATGACTACATGAATCATCTGCAGAAATCATACAAATTACATTATATCCCTAATTATTATATTTATATATGTGTATAAGTGTTAAGCCAACCTCAAAATAAAATATTTTCATACACACAGTGCTTAGGACAATAATACTTTGGACTTTTATCATAAATGCTGCTAAACTGCTTATAACTGGACATAATAATATTCAGTAATGTAATATTATGACAATTAACCCAAACAATAGTTAGTCGACACCGTTACTGCATTGTAGTGAAACAAACTGCAGCAGTTTTCTTTTAAACACTCCTTTCCACCACTTGATAAATACTTATGTAAAACGTTTTAAAATATGATATAATAAATAGGTAAATAGATAGATATACAAAATAAATAAATACAGCCTGTTTAAAAATGTAGTGAGTAAAAAGTCCAGATTTTTTGTTTTAAAATGTAGTACACAGAAGTAAAGTTTTAAGCTTATGAAATAATAAAGTAAAGTACAAACAATTAAACAGTTAAGCAGTAATGATGTATTTGTACTTTGCAGTGTTAGGGTGGTGTCACACATTTTCAGGTTAACCCAGGTTAAAATGGCTTTGTTTGTTGTGTTTAACGTAGACTGACTTTTTGAAATTGCCCCTTTATGACAAAGAGTGGGTGAATGAGAAGGTAAGACTGTGTTGTCCTGATGCTTGGTCATTGTGAGACTAATTGTGTTCCTGTTTTGTAAAATTTGGGATGTAGTTCAAAATCTCTGCACTAAAGATCAGAAGGATCAAATCCTGGCTTTCCTAATCTTCCTGCTTTTGCAGTAAGCAGTACTGCTTATTGCCTTAAGCAAAGACTTTAATTATCAATTGCTCAACTCAGTTGTATGTCATTTTTGGATACAACTGTCTGCCAAATGACAAAATGTAAATGCACAGTTGGGCCTGGTTAAGTTGGTGCTCCAGGCAAGAGTCCTCCAACATCCCTTCATGTTAAATCTATTTCAGACTAAACTGGCATGATTGGCGTTACTTTATCTCATACGATCATTACATAGTACTTGTTGGGTATCAAGGTTTTGACAGGTTTAAAATGTCTAAAGTTAATTAAATGATATCGTAGTTTAAGTAGATTAAACCAAATAGAAAAAAAGACTAAGCCAAATAATGTTCTTGCTAAGAATCAACCCCCCAAGCTTCGTATTGTATTGTAAGGTGTCGTTTTACCCTGAGGAGTTTCCGCAAGTGTTTTTCTACTGAGCTGTGGACAAGGCTTAAATGTGGCAATGCCTTGATACATAGACCTTTCTTTCTGTCTTTTCTGAGCCCAAAAATTCTGAAATTTGGTTTCAAATCCCCCTTGTACAACTTCAAATTAGGCAGGTCTTAAGTTCCCAAGGCCCTAAAGCAGCGTTCTGCATGATAAATGAAAGATCGACCTTCTTTCCACCTTACAGCTTAATTTGACAAATTGTCTAGACTTGGCCAATGTGCAGTAGAGTAAGTGGATCAAGGTGTCTTTAATCAGACTTTCTTACAGTGCATCAGGTTTGCTTGACAGGTCCATTTCGGCCACCTCAAAAGCAGTTATAATTGTTGGAAATACTTTAAGCAACAGGGTGCATTGAAGTGTGCAGGGCACAAAATTAATTTTAATAAGTGCTGCAGGCTTTCAGGTGGGCACGTCAGCAGAACAAAGAAGATGTGTGATTACTAAGACAACTAATTTGGGTCGGTAAGGCTACAGCTCTTGCTTCATCTGATTCTTTTAGCAGTTAATATAGTTCTGTAGATAGTATAGCTATAAATTTAATTATAAATTGTATTTATAATGCATCCTTTTTGGTCGTCTTTAACACAACCCTACACAATGGTCTTTATTTAGATTTGTTGACTTAAGCTCGACACAGACAAGATTCGATTATATTCAGACAGAAGTGCAGGCGAACTTAGTGGGTCTAATCAAGTCATGTAAATGGCATGCATGCTGTTTGCTAATCTGATGTTTCCGGATTTAACTGGGTGAAATGTGGGGTAAAAAGTGCTTTGTTAGTTTTATTAGGTTTTAGAGACATTATAGCCATTTTACACAGCTTAGTTTGACCATTTTATTTCATTGATGTGTCTCCATTTAAAAAGAGTATGAATCCATATTGCTTATTGAGTCATCTCTATTATGCATAACATGTCAAAGGTGTCAAGTAGTCACCTCTACACCTCCTTGTTTCTACACTCATTGTCCATTTTATTAGTTCCATTTACCTTATAAAATTACTTTGTAGTTCTACAATTACAGGCTGTAGTCTGTCTGTTTCTCTACATACTTTATGTATCCCCTTTACTTTTCTCTCTAATGATCAGGGTGCCCACAGGACCAGTACAAATCAGGTATTATTTGACATTTAATTTAATGTCAACACTGCACTGACACTGACATGGTGGTGGTATGAGGTTAATAAACACATCAGTGCTGCTGGAGTATTTAAACATTTTAGTGCCACTGCTGGACTAAAAATAGTACAGCCACCAGCATCCTGCTAGCTCTGATTAAGGATTAGAGGAATAATTACAGTGCTTTAAAACTCCATTAGCACTGCTGTGTCTGATCCACTCGTTGCAGTAAAGCATGCACTAACACCACCACCACTACATCAATGTCTCTTAAATGCTGGGAATGATCCACCACCCAAATAGGATCTGAACAGTACTGGTCCTGTGGTCCTGACCATGAAAGAACAGAGGTAAAGCAGTCTAATGATATAGGTAGAGAAACAGATTTACAGTCTGTAATTGTAGAACTACAATGTGCGTCTATATTGGAAACTCGACTGGTAAAATGCACAGTGAGTGTAGAAACAATGTGAATATAAAGTAATTGGTGACTGTATAGCTGAATATTTAGCATATATATTCTTCTAATGTGCATATTTCAACATCAGAAAAACAAGTTTAAAATTTCGAGACCCTCATTCAGGCTCTCATTTGTCCCAGAGCACTTAGAAAGCTACAAGCCATCTGGTTCACAAAATACCAAACTTTTTTCTAGAACCTCTTTCACTAAGACTCCAGTCCAACATCCTGTTGCTGCTAGGATCAAATATTCATTGTTGTCTTGACTTTTCAGACCTCAAAAGGTTCTGCTCCATGTTATTTACATTCCTCGATTCTGAAGTACACACCTGCACGCCAACGCAGGTCTTCAGCTTTAGGGTATCTGGTACCTCTTTCTTTGAGATGTAATCATGCCCTCAAGGCCAGTCTCAGGGTTCCGGTGTCAGTAAGTTGTAAGTCGCTCAAGTGAATAACTGAAATATATTCACCACACTTTTTTAATACTTCCTCTGCTCTTTGTATAGTGGAATGCATGTGGACACCTCGTGTCAAAATCTTCTGTTACTGTGAATGTGTGAATAAATGATGAACTGATCTCCAAAAGGCATGCAGTTAAAGATGAAAAAATATTTTATTTAAAGAATATTAGTGGACTTGTTTGTGCTGTTCAATGTAAATTGCAAAAATGAAAAGGAGAACCTTGCAAAGGTTTGGGCACCCAACCGGACTTAAACTCTCAGACAACTTTTACCAAGGTCTTAGAACTTAATTATCTTTGTTACAGCTAAGGCTTGCTAGGAAAGACCAGGTGATGCAAATTTCAAAGCTTAATAAACACCACTGAAACTGTGTCCTTACATTCAGCAACCATGGGCTCCTCTAAGCAGGAAAATTATAATAATTGATGCCTGCAAAGCAGGAGACGGCTATAAAAGGATAGTAATGTTTTTTGAGGTAGCAGTTTTGTTAGCACATAATTTAATTAAGAAATGACAGTTAACAGGAACGGTGGAGGTCAATCTGAGGTCTGGAAGACCAAGAAAACTTTGAGTGAACTCATTAAGGCAAATTAAAGCTCCTGTTTGACTGCAAAAGGCCATCATGAATATTGTGGATTAATGATGCACTGTTCCACTGTCTGATGCATTTTGAAAACAAGTGATGTGGATTGATAAAGTAAAAGTATAACTTTTTAAGCAAAATGAGCAAAGGTGTAGGAAAACAATGTTTAAAATTCCATGAAAAGTGCCCCTGTTCTGATGATCGATCCTCCCAGGGATGGATTGAAAAAATTTGGGGCAGTCGCAGGGGAAACTTCTCAGTGGTAGAGGGAAGAATGGTTTCAAATAAAAAAAAAACTAATTTTAGAAGTAAACAAAATACTGTCTATAAAAAAAATCAGAAGATAAAAACAGGACTTTCTACAGCAGGGTACACACACTAAACACACCTCCAAATCCACAAAGGAGCCCCTCAAAGGAAGCTAGCTGAAGACCCTACCATGATTTTCAGTTTTCTGAATTGCACAGCATTGGAAATCTGTGGATATACCTCAAAGAGCAGTGCATAGAAAACTTTTGCAAGGTAGAATGGGGAAACAATCTCCCAAATAAGAACTGAGAGACTTGTAGCTGACTCAAAACCATTATATTTGCCAAAGGGGTTTTTAGTAAGAACCAACCATGCATGGTTGGACCAAATGGGACTGAGATGCAGGAATGGAAGTAGGAATGGAAGTATGTTAATTTATCTTAATTTATCTTAATGGAAGTATGTTAATTTATTTAAATTTATCTTAATGGAAGTATGTTAATTTATCGTAATTTTATCGAATAAAATTAAGTTGACCAGACAAAACATGCAATATGTTGGGTTCATACTGTCTGACAGGGAATAAAAGTAAATGTAAGACACACTGCGTTATTTTTTTTTTTTAATATTTATTTTACCAGAGATACCCAAACATCTGTGCCCTGTCTACACACTGCTCACAAAAAATAGGGGATATTTCAAAATAAATATGAAGAGAATCCCTAAAGAACTGCTGGACAATCTGATCCTGACCATGCCCCATCATTGTCAGTGTGTTTTGACAGTATTGGTTGACCATACTCCCTACTGAACAGTCAATATGTGGCACTCTCATCCAGTTTGACAAGTTTATGTTCACCCCCATGAATTTGTCACTTGCTACTTAATCACCATAATTGAGTTTCATTTGCTTAATCAAATGCTTCATATTTTAATCGCTTCATATTCATTTTGAAATATTCCCTAAAATTTGTGAGATTTATTTATGTATTTAGCGTGGCTTTAAATCTGTAGGCAGAATTAATCTACCCAATCAATCTAATGAATTATTTTACAACTTGCACATTTTTGTTTTGCACATTTTGTAAGCTGATCTGCCAAGTGACTAAATGTAAATGTAACCCTAATGTCCTTCATGTTTTCTAAAGGTGCTTTGGCTATTCTGATTCCTGAGCTGGACCTGGTCATCTCCCTGGTGGGTTCGATTAGCAGCAGCGCTCTGGCACTCATACTACCTCCTCTGCTCCATATCGTCACCTTTCACACTGAAGGCATTTCAGTCTGGGAGGTTGTCAAGAACATTGTCATCAGCGTCCTTGGCATTGTGGGCTTTGTGGCTGGGACCTACGTTTCCATCAGTGAGATCATCCATAGAAGCTATTATAAGCATGCTGACATCCTCGTCCAGGTCTCGTGATGACCCTACAGGCCTGTTTATTAAATGGTTTCTAAAATGGTTTTAGGATGAGAGATAATCCCATATCTTTATGGTAGTGGTGTGATAGACCTTCAGGGGCTCATATTGTCTGTTTAGAGTACAAAGCTCAAAAGCATATACACTCACTCAAGACCTTAATGGACTGCTCATAATATATTTTAGGATTATTTTAAAGCTGGGGGTTATTTAATTAGTATTACATTTTTTAAATGGTACTTAGTCCATCAGATATTTAGTCATTAGGGCATAGTTAGTCATAGACTTGTCACACTCTTAACTGGAATGAAACACAAAATTCCCAATACCAAATTAATATTATATGAAACAATAAGCCAGACTAAGCTTGTTTTATTTAATGTTCTATCCAAAGATATCCAAAGGACTCTTCTGTATACTGATTAAGCAATGCCAGTGGCATGTACAATTTAACGTGTCTCAGTGTTATTTCCGGCACCACTACAGATTCGCTGCATATTCTTGATATTTGTAATGTGGCTTTGCTGGAATTCATAATGTATATTAGTTTATCTGCATAAGAGAATCCACCAATTTACTGTAATAACAGTTGGAAAAATAATTTATTTTGTACATATTCAACACTCTTTTTAGAATGGGCAGTTGGGTGGCACAGCAGCCTAAAGTGCTAACCCATCAATGCAGAGACTCATGTTTGCGTTTCGGCTGTTAGCTGTTTGTGTACTCCCAGTCTGACTGGGCGACACACAGTTGCAGCTGGCCATATCTGAGGGGGGTAAGGTCAGTCAGAGTTCATATCCACTACTGTAACAGCGGCCCAACCGGCCAATCAAGGCGACCAAATCAAAGATGGCGGATGGACATGGCATGCTTAGTTCTCTGTGCAGGATTTGTCTTGAATTGAAAGTCTGTGATTGGCTGAGGGTTCTGTGTTCATACACACTTGAGAGAACCACAGTACAAAAAAGTGCAATATGAATATGAACTTGTTTGCTGAGTTAATGCATTCATTTTTAATATAAAAAATTCCGGGCAAAAGTGACTAAACATTTAATAAAATAACAAAAACCTTATGTTAAGTTTGGGCACTGTTCCAGATGTTGATAATTTTCAAATGTTTTGTAGCTTGACTGAATTCGTCATGGTTTCCTAACATTTGTTAAATATTAGTTTTGTTGGGGTAACATTTCTTACAAACCATGGCCTTATAAGCCTTATAATCAGTGAATAACAAAAGTCTGAGACTGCTAATGAGAATGCTTCTGTTTTGCTTTTTTTTCTCCCGGTTTAACATAATACTTAATTAAGTAATATAATCAGCATAATATTTTTAGGAAATTGTATGTTGAGGTAATTAAAATGTTCCTTCTACACTTGTATGCTCCACAAGTTTGTGCAACATCTGTTGACCTACAATATTCAAAAGAGCTTCTTGTGATGTTACAGAATGTTTGGCTTTATGTCTTCAAGTGTCCCCATAAATGCTTGATGAGTTTTAAATCAAGTAACTGTGGAGCAAAGTCCACGACAGTCAGCCCTCTATGATCCTTTTGTCTTTGAGTACTTGTTGGAAAGTTTTGTGGTGTGTTTTGGGACATTATCATGCTGAAGTATGAATCCTTCCCCATAAATATCTACACAAGCATTGTCACTAGTTATGTCAGACTTTTGGCCCTTACTGTATATACACTGAGGGGTATTTTTGAATTATTTTGATTAGTATGCTATATTTGATCATTTTTTATTGCCCAATTATGCCATGTCAGTGCCAAACAGGAATGGTGTATCAGCTCCTGTCCTGCTGTACTTGATATCTTACTTATTATATGCTTGTAATGTGATGCATTGTGTTGTTGTTGTGGGACCCTAAATTACAAATAATGGATACGATGAGTTCCTGGTAAGTACTGTAGTCATAATGGCTATGTACTGTATCATCAGTGTTTGTGCTGAACAATTCATTTGTTGTATAAGATAAATGGTAAACACACATCGGTTTGGTTTAGTGCATTGTCTGTTTTCATGCTGTAGACTGGCCAGAAGGTGAATGTAAAGTGAATTAAAGCAATCTGTGTCATTGAGATCAATCTAAGTTTCTTTTTGGATCATTATGCCCAATAAGCTTTTGTTTTTGGATGTTGTGCTCAGTGGAAGTCTGTCAAACTACAACTGTGTGAACGGCCTTCAAAAGGTGTAAAGTGCTCTTCTACTGCTTCTACATTTCTTAACTTGCTATCTAACTCCAGTTCACAGTACTGTATTCTAACTGGGAGAAAGCAAACATTTATATTATTTAGCAGACACTTTTATCCAGAGTGACTAACAATTCATGCAGTCTTTCAATCCAATTAATTGTGGGTTAAGGCTGCCAGAGTTCACAAAAGCATAGCATAGCTTGTCAGGTAAAATGTCTTAAAAATGAAGTGAACTGATCACGAGAATGAAACTTTGACTAGTAAAGCATCAACATCAAGAATTTCAGTACTCTACCTGTAGTCTGCATTAATTTACCTTGTTGTTCTTAATTACCCCAGTGCAAATGTGTTTGACTAGTGTCAATATGACCTTGCTCCTGCCATGAATAGCCGTTCATGCTGATGCGACATTGAATAAAACAAGCACACAGACCTATAGAAAATGATCATACTCTGTTAACTTTTTTATTAACATATATACATGTATAAAATAGATTTTAATATACAGTATTAACAGTACTTATGCATTATAACCTTTAATATCAAAGTGAAAATACACTATCTGACAAAATAATTATTCACCAAGCAGGAGTTATAAGAATTGCATAAATTTGCAATAAATCTGTGAAACAAGGAAGGCTAAGGACTTGTCTCAATCTGGTGGGATAAACCCTTGAGGTGTTTAGGCAGGATGTCAGCTGGAAGTCCTGCCATGAGAAGCAACCCGTGGTCACAGGATGGCCTGCACATGTCGTTGAGTTGTAAGTGTCCCTTGTATCACTACTAGGGGTGATAGGCTGTAGTATGCACTTTATCCCCAGATCATCACACCAGCAGTTGAGTTAAAGCCTGTTAACCGGGCATCAATGAGGTAACTCTTGTGAGCATCATAAAGGCATGTCTAGTAGCCAACGGTCTCTCACCGAGTCATCAATGGTACCCTTGAAGGCACATTGTCTCCTGATAACTAAATGATGGAGAGTTGCTGGGACTGTTTTCTGTTGATGAAGACCAGTAGGGTGATGCTGAGGTGGAGGAACATCTAATTGTGTGGTGCTGGAGTTGGAACCGGAACATCAGCTCGGAGAGAAAACAAAAAATGTAGTTTCTTATTGGTTAGGCGCACAGAGTCTATTATCAATCACCGATGTCATGTGCAGCATGAGACTCCAGCAGCATAGCTAAAAAGAGGAAAACAAGAAGGTAAGAGCCAACACATTTATATTTACAGCATTTAGCAGACGCCCTTATCCAGAGCGACTTACAATTAATACAGTCTTGCAATCCAAGCAATTGTGGGTTAGGGGCCTTGCTCAGGGACCCAACTGTGGCATAGGTGGGATTTGAACTCTGGACCTCCTGGTCTATAGTCCAGTACCTTAACCAGTAGGCCATCAAAGTCCCGACACAAGCCATGCGTCATAGTCTAAATCTAACAAAAAGCCTGCAAAATAAGAATGTTTTTAGCCTAGACATAAACATTTGGAGTGTGTCTGAATCTCTAACTAAAGTGCGAAGTTTATTCCATAGTTGGATGGCTAAGTATGAGAAAGCTTTACCCCCTGCTTTTTTTCATTCTTGGAACTGAAAGAAGTCCTGCACCTTGTGAACGAAGTAGATGAGCTGGATTGTAAAACCCTAAGAGTTCACTCAGATAATGTGAGGCCAGGCCATTTAGAGCTTTATACGTTACAAGAAGTATTTTATAATCAATGCAGAATTTAACTGGTAACCAGTGTAGAAACAACGTAGGACCAATATGATCAAATTTCTAGTTCTAGTTAGCATTCGAGCTGCTGTATTCTGCACCATTTGATATTTATTTACTAAGGCATCCAGCAATAAATGTTACAATAATTCAACCTCGAGGTTCTAAATGCATGAACCAGTTTCTCCTCATCTTGAAAAGAAAGGATATTCCTAAGTTCTGCAATATTACATAACTGAAAAAAAGCAATTTGTGTGGTGCTCTTAATGTGCACAAAGAGATACTCTACCCAAAAGTAGCCTCAGAGCCTTTTATAAGCAGCAGATCTGCCTGCAACTATAGCTGCATCTTGTGTATTGCAGTAGTCGTACATTTCTGTCTGGGTGCTTTTATGTATTCATTTATTTATTTTTTGTATGTCAAATTCAATCTAAGATTGTTTTGTGCATGTCACAACAATCGGATGTGCTTTAAACAAAGTTGGCCTTTGGACAGGATGGCAAGAAAAACACCAACACTGGGTCTCACTGCAACATTTAACTCAACTCAGCAATTCTGTAAGGAAAAATGAGCACATGTTTCACAATCGAAGTGTTCAAGTTTATTTATTTATATAGCGCCTTTTACAATAGAGCATTGTCTCAAAGCAGCTTCACAATATTACACTTTCTTAAAAGGCCAATCCCAAGCTGAGCAAGTCTAATAATTACATTATTCATAAAATTAATTTCATAACAAATTAATAATAAAAATTAAAGTGTGTTAACCTGAGAAAGACACATAAAAACAAACTAATGGCTGTAATTTAAAAAGGTTCTGCAAAGAAGTATTAAATCACCATCACTTAAATAATGGTCACTTTTCCACTACTGTCATTCTAGTTCTCATTTTGAAATAAATTCCCAAAATGTTTTTTCTTGTTATTTGAAACCTGAAAGTCACTGTGTAAATAAAGTTGGGAGAGTAATTTTAAGAGGTTTGCTTTTAAACAATTTGAAATTGAGTACTTCAGCAGGGGCATTATGTTTAACATGCCGGTTTGTTCAGTAATACTTGTTTTTTTAGCTCACTGTGGTATTTATGGTGTTAATAGTGTAAAAGTAGAACAAATACAAGTAATTTATAATTAACATTGGCTTAGCCTAAATGTGTACTAAAGCAGTGGTATTCAGCATATGAAGTGCCATTAGAACGGTGGGTGTGTAAACGCATGGAGTTTTGCTTCCAATAAAGCAGTCTTGCCTTGCAGGTGCAGCAATTAAGGTTTATGGCAGAGAAAATGGTACAGAAATCCCAATTGAGGTTCTGGTGCTACAATGCCTCTGGGAAATCAGACCTCTCTTATTAATTTGCATTTAGACAACTGAATAAGAGTTTTCAGTTGTTATGGTTACCTGTGGACGCTGTTTCTGTTTTCACCTCCAGATGAAAAAGGCATTTACAATAAAAGACTCGAAGCAAACTTAGAAATGCCGCTGTAGTTGTTTCTGTTAAAATAAAGACGTTATCTAAGTGACTTCCAGCCTTTGTAAATCTGTGAATTGTTCTAAAAGCTAAAGGCTATATGTAGTTCAATAAGCTTTTATTATGTTTCTGTTTTTTCTACAAGTCTGATTTACTGTGTGTGTGTGTGTGTGTGTGTATGGAGTATGGAGTATATACAGATGAGCCCAAACATGACCACAGATTTACATTGAGTATATGTGAGCCCGTTCACCTTGTCCCCTTCCAAAAGTTACTTCTTTGCTGCTACTTTTCTAAAAATACTATTCCTGATCAAACTTGCTTAGACTGTAGAAGGATCAACTTGGCATCCCAATGAAGCTGCCAGATGCTGCTATTGCACATATAATATAACAGAACACAAATAATCTAAAAAAAATAATAAAACTAAAGAAATATTTTAATTATAATATAATTATATTAGTATAATTATATATAGAGGCAATAATTATATTTAACCATTATACCACTGCTAAAATAATGGTATGTCTAATCTAATGGTGGCCCAAGACTTGCACAATAATGTATTTGATTTGATGTAACAGGTATGCACATTATCTATCTTTAATATGCATAATACATAATTCCACACAGAGCACAGTGATCGACCTTTATTAAGACTTAGATTGAAACATTTTAAGGACATCAACACATCTCCTGTCATGGCGTTATCTACAGTGAATGTGCAAAGGGTAAAGAATTAAACAGTGGTTCATAAATTGTTTTATCCGCATTCAAATCTTTCTTAGTAACACACAGTGTCAGTTACACTTCCATTCAAGTAGCTATAGTATAGTTTAACATTCTTGCCATTTTCAAAACACAGAACATTAATAACAACTGTTTGATTAATCAGTCTTAACTTATTAACCTACTTGGACTGGTCTCTGAAGACATCTTACTTACAGACTCTATTATGCATTATGCAGTGATGCGTCAAAAATTCTGATATCTGTAGAATTTTCTGTATTTATGTGTATGTAACCTAAATCATCAGATTTTCACAAAGTCCTAACATAGATACAGAGAACCCAGTTAAACAAATGAGACAAAAACATCATGCTTGGCCAATTAATTATTGAGAACAATGATTCAAAACTGCATATCTGTAAGAGGCAAAGGTATGTGATCCTCTGGGATTAGAGGTTAATTTGAAGGTGACCTTGGAGTCAGTTGGTTTTAATCAATAGTATGGCAATCAGGTGTGAGTGGGTGCCCTGTTGTCAATAAGGAACACCTTTTAATAAGGATACCTTTTATGCAAATAAAGGCCTTACTCTAAAGGCCTTATTAATGTCAATGTTCATGGGCCCACCATCAAGAAAACACTAAACATTAATAACATTAATAAACTAAACATAAACTCCAAAAAGAACATTGCTGCCCATCACGTGGCACATGGAAAAGCCAGAATTTTACTGGAAATACATTTTGTGGATAGATGAGACCAAAATTGTTTAGGCATTTTAGCATTTAAGTTATGCACATGTGGAAAATGTCAAACACTGCATTCCAGCATTAGAATCTTCTCCCATGTGTGAAATATGATGGTGGTAGGATCACAGTGTGTTCATGTTTTGCTGCATCTGGGCCAGGATTGATTACCATCATTAATGAAACACTGAATTCTAAATCTGTCCAGAAACTGAATCTAAAGAGAATATGCAGCAAGACAGCTACTCTAAGAATTGTTAAATGACCAGATCAAAATTCTGACCATAGTACTACCGGTTTATGTGAGGAAACCCAAAAACAGTAGAAACTGTTCTGGACAAGGTAAAAAAAAATGTTTATGTTATGCATGAAGGATGATATTTTTGTGTCATTTTTTTATCATTTCTTTTAGTGTTCATGTAAAAATCTGATGATGTTTTATGTCAAATTTATTCCAAAATACAGAATTTATCAAGTGTCTACAAACTTTTAAGCACCACTGAAATTATGCTGCTAGTTTAGAAGCACATTCAGGGTTATGTTTATATGTGTATGAAAAGTGTAATCAAGAAAGCATACAATCACATATCAAATTGAGGTATTAAAGTATTTTGCATGGTTCATTTAATAAAATATGTTCACAGTGTACTATATTTGTAATAGTTTTATTCAGATAGATCCTTTATTTACCTTTATTAAATATATGTATGAAACAGCTGAAATTGCTTAGTTGAAAATAGTACAAAATGAAAAACGTCCAGACTTACAGACCCGATCATTTTAATACATTTCACTTAAAATAAAATTAGTTTAAGCGCAGATAAGGTAAAGATGATATGAGCTGAAGTGCACTAACTCATTGCAGATCCTCTGTGTATCAGATTGAACCATATATGAGTTATGGTTTCATCTAACATGGTGTTGGATTTCATCTAACTCTGATTCATATGCCTACAGTATAACGATTATAATGATTGAAACGATTATCTAAAGTGATTAGAAGAATTTTAACTCATTCATAAATCTATATCTTTCACATATGCAGATTAGTCAATTTGATTTAAACCCTGTTAAGGACCAAAACAGTAATTTAACTGGGAGAAAACAATTTCCATACATTACAAACACTGAGTTTATGGCAGAAATCCAGCCTGGGCAAGACAGAATGTCATCCAGGGTTACAAATCTACAAACTAGGGGCCGGTTTGAGTAGCCAGTCCGACTACTGGCATGATTTTGAAGTTGTGAGGACGTCTACATAATCAGGAGCCTGCAGATATGACACCCTCATGAAATATTAATAATTAGAACATTTTCATTACAGTCAAAAGTGCTGTTATCCAATATACTCTATGATTCCAACAAGTAGTTCAGATCATTCATTTTGATATCTATTATTTCTGATCAGGAAATAACCAGCCGGTTCATATATATTAAAAATTCTGCCTACGTTCTATGATGGTTATATTTCATTAAAGTAAAGGACGCAGGCCATTCACCATTTAATATGGTGGATTAGTGGTTGGGATATAAGATTGGGGGATTAAAACACACCTTATCTTATTGCGGCAATTCAATTTGGGGGTTGACTTTTCTTTTAAGCATGGGCTCAGTGTTTCTGTTCTCACTTGATATTCATTACCTGTCCTCAAAATGATTTATACAATTTTAGTGTGTGAAGCCAAATTGTAACTAACAGAAGATTGTTCAGTTAAACATACTTTAGTTAGATTATGCTTTGGCGTGATCAAGTTCACTCAACAATCGCTTTATTAGGTACAAGTCTGTTTTTATATTCATTGTCCATTTGATCAGTTTAACTTACCATGCAGAAGCATTTTGTGGATCTACAATTACAGAATGTAGTCAATCTGTTTCTCTACATATTTGGTTAATCCTGTTTTATCTTACTTTGTCTTCTAATGGTCAGGTCCCCCACAGTTAAATGGATTATTCTCAGCACTGCAGTGACACTGTTGTGGTGGTGGTGGTGTGTTAGTGTGTGTTAGTGTATGATTGAATCAGACACAGCAGTGCTGATGGAGCTCATCTGTTGTTGCACAGATTGTTAGTCATCGTCTAATCCTTCAGCAGTGCTTACAGGATGCATCCTACAACATGCTGATGGCTGGACATTTCTTGTAGGTGGATCTTTTTCATTCCAGCAGCACTGCTGTGTCTGATCCATCCATACTAGCACCATGACAGTGTCACTGCAGTACTGAGAATGAACCACCATAAACATAGTACCTGATTTGTGCTGGTCCTGTGAGGGTCCTGACCATTAGAGAACAGTAATGGGGATGACAAAATATTAATTGGGCTTCAGGCTGTAATTATTACAAAGTGCTTCTGTATGGAAAGTGGGGCTGATATTATGGACAGTGAGTGCAGAAACAAGGAGGTGTAGCTAATAACAGTGACCGGTAAGTAGCGGACAGTGCTGTGGAATCGTCGATTCTGGCTGGTCAGAAAGTGCTGAGGAACAGCAAATTCCTCTGACAGCATGGCTGTTACGATCACAGTTACTATCTGCATAATACATCACAGTTATGTTGATCATGTTCATCTGTAAAAACGTGTTCACAGTGACTTGTTGCATAATTTATTCTAACAATTAAACATAAATAAACTCAAAGTCAGATGTAATGCCGCTGCTTTTTTCACTGTACCCTCTCATAGGCACTGGCTATGAAAGATTTCCAGACTTCAGCAGCAAATTCACTGCACTTACAAACATCCAGCTGGCTTTCATCTTTCAGGCTTGAGTAAAACAAGAAGCCTGAGGGTTTGTGGCACATTGAGGATATCGACTGCTTTTTAAGCTGCCTTGTACAAAGGAAGAATTGAGGCCACCATCGTGCTATTGATTATTTTATACAAGAGCGTGCCCTATTGCACCTTCTTACTTACCCTGATAGCTTCTGTTAATCAGCTATAGCCTCTTCGTGTATAACTACTGTATACAGTATTTGTTTTCATAGTTTTCATAAAATGGACTCATGTGGAATCATGTCAAACTGGACGAGAGTACCGCACACTGACTGTTCAGTAGGGAGTATGATCACCCAAGTCTGCCAAAACACACTGACAGTGATGGGGCATGGGCAGGATCAGATTGTCCAGCAGTTCTGGGATCCTCTTCATATTCATTTGGAAATAATCCCCTAATTTTTGTGAGCAGTATAAATGGTTCAAAGAGAGGAAAAAGCACGCTTTACTACTGTAGACTAAATGTCACCTGAGCAGTTGTTCATTTTCATAAAGTAAAGCATCACAGTAAGAAAGTCTGTTTAAGCTGGTTTCTATTCTAGTTACATCAATCAACTATCACAAACAACTTTGTTGTTGAAGCAACAAATTTTGGTTAAAGCTAAAGATAATTCTTAGATTCTGTCTAAGATTCTGATAGTTTATACAAATAAGTTTCTGAATTCCTCACAGAAACTGTTTGCCCTTTCCTTTCCTTATTTTAGATAAAGTTCTGTAGCATTACCTTTGGCATTATGACACAATGCTCAGGAATGAGCTGAAGATAAAGCCCATACCAATATAGGTTCATAATTATACTTATATTTATACTAACTAGATTTTATGCACCATCAAATCCATACTAACTAACTGTGTGACAGTGTGGTATCGGCGCTCTAATGTGGCAGACAGGAAGGCCCTGCAAAGGGTGGTAAAGATTGCTAAGATTGCTATTGCTTTTGCTATTTACTGGTGGTGCACAACTACCAGCCATCGACGATCTACACAATTTGTTCTGCTTCTGCTCTCATGAGCACTCAGCATCATCAGGGACCCCTCTCACCCAAGCCACACCCTGTATAATCCCCCACCTTCTGGGAGGAGATACAGGGGTATCCGAATAAGAACCAGTCAGGTCAGGAACAGCTTCTCCTCGTTATCTATGCTGAACTCCTCCCCACACACAGAAACAAATACCCACTACACTGAACTCCAGTCAAGCTTCTGCCCACACTACAAACACTGGATCATTAAACACTTCATGTATTCATGTACCTTACACTGTACATATATAATTGTACTTATTTAGTCTGTATTTAACAGCTCTATAATATTTATAATATAAATATATAATATAATAGATCTATTATATTCCCATATATTTTTATATTTCTCATATATTCTGTACATACTAGACCCCGTTATTTATTACCTACCTATTAACTACTGCAACTCTCTCTTAGCAGGGCTTCCTCTGACCGCTATCCGATCCTTCCAGCTAATCCAGAATTCAGCTGCAAGACTTGTGTTCAATGATCCCCAGTTTACACACACTACACACACTACACCACAGCTCCGATCTCTCCACCGGCTCCCTGTAGCTGCTCGTATCAGATTTAAGTTAAAAAATGGGCCTGCACCTTCCTACCTTGTAGCACTTATCACACCCCACACCGCACCTCGCTCACTCCGGTCCTCTAGCACTGCCCGACTGGTCCCTCCGTCTCTGAGGGGACAAGGAAGGCATTCATCTAGACTCTTCTCTGTTTTGGCTCCTAAGTGGTGGAATGAACTTCCCCTCAATGT
>JAVSBV010064016.1:0-10490 GCA_033117975.1 Parotocinclus spilosoma
CACACACACACACACACACACACACACACACACACACACACACACACACACACACACACACACACACACACGTACGTTAATCAGGTATCTCATTTTCTATCAAGTTAAAAAGTCACAATTTTGACAGGTAATTACCTTGCAAGATTGCTTTCATTCCTACCTGACTACTTTAAAGGTCAGTCTTTATCTGCAAACACACACACACAGACACACACACACACACACATTCACACAGTGATTGGGATCTAAGGTGCAAGTTTAGCACGTTCACAGAATTAGTATTCAGATCATATGCTGTCAGAAGCCTTAACAAGGAGATTGACCACTACCCACGCTGCACATACAAAATAACCCACAGCACTATGCAAAATGTATGCAATATAAAAATGCCACAGCCAGAGTTTTATAAGCTATGCAAACTATACATTTTTAATAAATGATCTATGCTTTTAATTGTCAATAATCAATATCAGTTGTCAAAAAGGAAAGCAAAGTGGGAAACTTTATTAATAAACAATATCACAAACACCATATACACAAGGAAGTTGGGCTAAAAACAAAGGGAGGGGAATGAGACGAGCAGATTAAATACAAAATATACACAAAGCTTACCTACAAAATATACATAAATACAAAGTAAAATATGCTATGGTAACACAAGTGCACACCTGGAATAACAGACAATAAAGACACATGATCACCGTACAGACAACGAAGTATAGTCCACTCCACAATTATTGGGATCTCTGATAGACGAAGAAAAAGGGAATCTTAATCTTAAACTTAAACTGCTTAATCTTATATTGTAGAAATAAAAAATAAACCTTTAATTGAAATAGCCTAAAAAAATGTTTACTTTTAAAGATCACTCCACAGGTTTTCTATGCGGTTTAGATTGGAAGACTGAGATGGCCATGGGAGAAGCTTGATTTTGTGTTTAGTTAACTATCGTCGTATTCATCTATTTAGATCATGGTCCTGCTGGAATATCCTGTCATGAACCATTATATTTTAGATTTTGATTTTAAATATCCAGGTATTTCATGTAGCCCCTGATGCCATGTATCTTAACACGGTTCTTAAGGCCTTTTTACAAGTATAATGAGATATAGTGTGCTCTCTGCTACCTATTAAAATAACAGTAAGGAAAAGGTTATATAAGGCATATACGTGTGCATTTCACTATCTACTATATATAAACTACTATCTACTATATATATATATATGTGACTTTTCTGTAATTCTCTAACTTGGGTCTCTAATTTTGTGTAGCCATTGACTGACAGGCATTAAAGGTCAAATCATTATTATCTTATTTGAATTGTGTTCTTTTGGACCTCCCATGTTAAAGAAGATAATTTCACTTCACCTCATTTGTGTAGCCCAGTGAAACAAGAACACTTAAATTACTGCTTGAAAGTTTCTAGACAGTCTGATCGACTAATAAGGTCAAATATAAATGGAAACACTGCTTTAGTTTTCAAAAAATCTATAGGGTTGTCAGATATTGTGGAAAATATGAAATAACCCTTTGCTACACTTGGAATATACAGGGGACTGTGTATATACCTCCAGTGCTTATACATACACGTATACTCTCTCTATAAATGGTAATAATTGGTCATCAGTAATTCATGGTAATAAATGATCGTTCTTTATAACCTAGTAAACATGCATGTTAATAAAGCATTTTGGTCAGTCCTTATCTCTTAAGATTTAACATGAATACAGACTGTATTTTTTACAGCATGTTCATGTTCTTTATTTTACTTTCTCAGTGTAAAAGTAGATAGCAGAGGAAATCCCTTCACAAATACACAATATACTGCTAAATATATAGGAGATCTTTCAAGATGAAAGTATTTTCCCCCTAATCTCCTGATTTTTAGCAGTGCAGATGTGGAGTGCAGTTTAAATTATGTTTACCAGAAAGTCCAGGGTTCAGATCCCAGTATGAAAAGCAGCCACTGCTGGACCCTTGAGTAAGGCTCTTAACTGCTTGGATTGTAGGTTGCAAGATGTATGCTGCTGTGGATAATAGCGCATAGTTGTAAATGTAAATGTATATATTTCAATGCTCCAACTGTATTCTGAATTTACTCTGTACTGATTACAAGGTCTAAAGACTGCTTAACCCTTCAAATACGTAGATTAGGTGCTGTATTTGAGACGATATACACAGTATACCCAGGACTACAGGACTACACTGCTGTGGTAATTAACTAGAATGAGGCTAGAAGTAAAGTTACATTATACAGGTTCTTTGCAAGTACAGTAGAGGTAACACTTTCTCCTTGTTTCTTAGCGACTGAAATTGGTTATAATTGTTTGCACATGACTCATCTACCTCCTACCTAACAAACTCCCCAAATAGAAGAAAGCAGCACCCACTATATACATTACCACGCAGTTACACACACAATATTCACTATACACTACACACACAAACACACACACACATACAAATAGATATGCAAACTCACTAAAATTGTGTTATGATCTAGCACACACAGTACAAGGAAACAAGGAATATTTATTATGCTTATGGATCAATCTTAAGACAGCAGGGCATGTAGCCTACACCATACATATTCGGTATTCTATAAAAAAGACAGAAAAAAGATAAATGATAACTTTTTAAAGGAAAAACATCCTGTCAGCAAATGCTAATCACTTGTTTGGTACAGCTAGGCAGTACTCTGACTTAATCTCTGGCTCTTCTGGTCAGTAGTCCAGTAACTTAACCACTGTGCCTTCATAGTGCTTACTATAGTAAACAAGAACATTGAAATACACATCCCCAGTAGACTACGCCACTAAACTACTAAAGTTGTGTCATAATTCTAATGTGCCAGAGTGTGTGACGTTTGTGAATTAAATGAACTGCCTTCCCCAGTTAACACTGAGAACTTCAGTTGTCTTTTCTTTGGTTAAGAACAATGAAAAGAAAGTATTGGCAGAGGTATTTATTCATTTTATCATAATTAATATAAAATGAAATGGTAGTTACAATATGTTACAGAATTTAAGTGCTTCATTTCTGTACCAGAAATGGCTTGGAGTAAAACACACAGAACATTCATCTGTTATTAATTGAGCAAAGTAGAAGATTTTAGGTCTTGGTTTACATACGCAGGCCAGATTAACATGTGGAGCAGCTTAGCTACAGTGAGTTAGTTCAGGCCCTTCCTGTTCATAGGATAAAATGAACAAGACTCAACTAACTGCACTTAACATTCGACTCTCACACAAGTAGAGAAGTAGACAAGGGAAACAAGGGAAAAGAGGAAATGGAAATTCTTAATTTAAAAATGACATGAACTGGTCAGATGAGATTGAGGAAAAGATGAGATGTCAGACTATTGAGAAGAATGCATTCTATGCACAGGGGGTTGTGTAGATATGTGTTTCCTCAGAGAAACATTAATTCTGGTACCTATCCACTCAGTAGGAGAAGTTACATTTTTACTAATACCATTTCAAACAAAAATGTGCATTTTATAAGGATCTTTCTTGATAAGTAATCTTTTTCAGATGTTCTCGTTCTATAAACTACAGCAACAACAAATACCGAAACTTTGGATAGTTTCAAACATCATCTTAAAATGCTTTACAGCAGGTGTCCTGACTCACTTGTAACAGGTTGCTTAATCAAAAAGACATTTATCACCTGCCTTTAGTAACGTGAGGTTAACCATGAACTGTATGTGTTTCCATGGAAACTTACCTCTGCCATGCCAACCAACTCTAGTGCCGAGCTGTGATCTCCCACTGATATCGCCCACTTGGCGACAATCAGAAAGTTAACAAGCCAGCCTTCGTCAGCCAACAAGAACATGCACTTTGGATAAGTCCAGTGCAATGCAAGTTTTATAAGGTGTAAAACTTATATATGTTATAAGTTATGTTCTAACTTAACTTCAGATAATGGGTAGAATAATGTCAAACGCGTCAAAGCTTGAACCTAGTTTTCAGGTTAGTACTTAACGTGAACTTTTTAAACCACAGTTTATGTGGTTTCTATAATCTGAACAATATCAATATGTGAATAAATAGATGTCTATGTGATAGATAGATAGATAGATAGATAGATAGATAGATAGATAGATAGATAGATAGATAGATAGTTAATTAGTTAGATAGATAGATAGATAGATAGATAGATAGATAGATAGATAGATAGATAGATAGATAGATAGATAATTAGTTAGATAGATAGATAGACAGACAGACAGACAGACATACATATAGACAGTAAGAATGAATATTGTTGAGGGTTCAAAAGATCATTTTAATGTGTAGTAGATACTTGTGCAAATTTGTGGTTATTATTTATTTTACAGGAACGCCTCCTAATGAGTCTGTTGCCCAGAAATGTTGCCATGGAGATGAAGGAGGACTTTCTTAAGCCACCAGAAAGAATATTCCACAAGATCTACATCCAGCGTCATGACAACGTCAGGTACAGGGACAGAGATGGCAGGTGCACGAGTGAATGAATGAGAGATTATTGACATTTCATTGAGATTTGGCTACTTTTGCTATTGGTGTTATTACTATTTCAATTAAACAGGTAACGTGAATGCTTAGTGAGCCAGCTGCAGTTAACAGCTCTCCACTCAGTCACAAATCCTACTCAGTGTGGCTCCTAGCCAAAGCCTTCACAGCTCCTGAAGCTACCCCTATCAACTTGAGAACTGCTCAATTAGCTCTCCCAAACTTACAAAGAGGGGGAGAGGTCTGGGGGTGTCATAACAGAGGCAGAGACAAATCTCAGACAAACCAACCATTTGTAACATGATGTATACAGACTTTCCCTTATAACACAGATAATGGGAAGCAATAATGAAATGCAGCTGTGCAGCTAAATAACAAATTTATAATGTTTTTTTACTATTGATACAGACATTTTGGCCATATTTGAACATGCAGAACAACTAAAGTGTTTTCTGAATGACGTGCAAAAATCTTTCATCTGCTTTTGGTCAGGTGTGATAAAACAAACAAACACTGAGCTAGTACTAAAAATAAGACCTTAAAAAGACACTACTAAGATTAATGAGCTCCACACTCCAAACATTAGTAAAGACGATTATTGGTGTTTACCAGCCAAAACATAAAATATCAGCGTTCATGTGTATGAACCATCTTACTCGGGTACTTCCGTGTATTCTCTCGCGAGTGCATTCTGCGTCGGCATTTACACGCTCTCAGTTACGTCCATGTATGATCATGAGAGTGCTCTCTGAGCTGTTACAACTTCTGTGTATGGTCGCGTGAGTGCATTGAGCTCGTGCACTGGACATGACACATTTAACAACTATGGAGGCTAAATTGGTTAGCCTTCCAATGATCTGTACCTCCACAAAATCTTGCCTCTGATCTCTGCAGGCACTTCTTTCCTATTGGCTTGGCTTTTGATCTGCTATTAAATTAAATTCAATTCAATTTTATTATTTTTATTATAGTGCTTTTTACAATGGTGCATTGTTTAAAAGCAGCTTTACAATATTATATTATATTAAAAGGCCAATCCCAAATTGAGCAAGCCTAGGGAGACAAGAAAAAACTCCCTGAAAGTGGTAGGAAGAAACCTTGGGAGGTCCAAGACATTGCTATGCATTGTTTGCCGTGAGACTTTATATAAGCAGGTGTGTGTCTTTGTCAAAATCATGTCCAATCAACTGAATTTACCACAGCGTGGATTAACATCTCAAAGGTGATCAGTAAAAATAGGAGCCTCCAAATTTTACTCCAAATCCAGAACGACTTACAATTAATACAGTTCAATCTGTACAATTCAAGCAACGATGGGTTCAGGGTCTTGCTTAAGGACCTAACTGTGGCAGCTTAGCTTAGCAGAGGTGGGATTTGAACCCTGGACCATCAGGTCCACAGTCCAGTACATTAATCGCTAGGCTACCGCAATAATCCATCTTAATTAGTTAAATTTCAGTTGTTACAGCAAAAGGTCTGAATATTTCTGTCCATGTGGAATTTTAGTTTAGTCTTTTTTAATTTTGTACATTTGCAAAAAATCTGTTTTCACTCTGCCATTATGTGGTACTGAGTACAGAACGATGGGGCTAACTTAAATTTTAGCACATAAGCATGTTTTATTTTAGCACATAAGCATTCAGCAACATAAACATGAAAAAAGCAAAAGGGTTTGAAGACTTTCGGAATGTAAAAATAGCAGTTTCTTTGGTTTAACTCTTCGTATATACTGTGTGTTTGAGTGCAATTAAACATTTTTGATTTATTCAAAAATTACTGACAAATTAGAAGAAAAATGTTTTGCAGTAATGTTGGGACAACTGGTCCAAATGACAATGCTGTGTTTTCAGACATTGATTAACACAAATAATATTACAAAGAAAACAGGGTTGCATTCATTTTTAAACAAACTACATTATTATTATAACTTAGGAAATTAAAAAATATATCTAAATTTTAATCACAGTTTTCATGTGACTCGTATTTTTTTGTTTAGAAGATTACACAATCATTATGTAAAACGGAGATAATCAAAACTCATTTTTCTGCATTTCAGCATTCTCTTTGCAGACATTGTTGGATTTACAAGCTTGGCTTCCCAGTGTACAGCTCAGGAACTCGTCAAATTGCTAAACGAACTCTTTGGGAAGTTTGATGAACTAGCCACTGTAAGTAATTATAGTGCAATATTCACTTTAAGCGGTGTTTGCGTGCGCACTTGCACATTTCAATAATGGAAACATGGTGTGTTAAGCACATTAATGCTGTAGAGTTTAGTTTAGTTTTATTGTTTTGCAGAATTATTCTATTCATTAAAATTAGTATCCAATTAGTATGCTAATTTAAATATCACTGTGATACGATAACTCGGGATATTTTCTGATTTACTCTCTCAGTGCCTCTTTGATAAGCTTTGAATATGCAATTTTGAGAGTCATCTCTTTGATTCTCTCTGCAATGCAAATAAAGTAATTTATGACAAATTCTTGTTTTCTTTTCACCCTCAATAACTATGACTTCAGAGGCTTAATATTGTCAGAAAAATTTTTTGGTTTTTTTATGTCTGAAAACCTGGCAGCAGCTGGAAAGGATCTCTAGCGCAGATGTTGTGTGTGTGTTTTTGATGTGGCATGGGGCTTTCTATAGTTTTAGTTCATTGGACACACATGCACACGCACGCACGCGCACACACACACACACACACGCACACACACGCACGCGCACACACACACACACACACGCACAATTTAGATTAAAGATTTTGCCTGTTCCTCTGGAAAAGGGATTGATGTCTAAAAATGCACAAATTAATTAACAACAACACCAGAATTAAAGCTAAATCATTTCCACAATCGTACTACTATTTCCGTACTACTATCTCTAACTCTCTTCTCTTCTCTTCTCTTCTCTTCTCTTCTCTTCTCTTCTCTTCTCTTTTCTATTCTTCTCTTCTCTTTTCTATTCTTCTCTTCTCTTCTCTTCTCTTCTCTTTTCTTCTCTTCTCTTTTCTATTCTTCTCTTCTCTTCTCTTTTCTATTCTTCTCTTCTCTTCTCTTTTTTTCTCTTCTCTTCTCTTCTCTTCTCTTTTTTTCTCTCCTCTTCTCTTTTCTAGTCTTCTCTTCTCTTCTCTTTTTTTTTATCTTCTCTTCTCTTTTCTTCTCTTTTCTAGTCTTCTCTTCTCTTCTCTTTTCTTTTTTTCTCTTCTCTTCTCTTCTCTTTTCTAGTCTTCTCTTCTCTTCTCTTTTTTTTATCTTCTCTTCTCTTCTCTTTTCTAGTCTTCTCTTCTCTTCTCTTCTCTTTTTTTCTCTTCTCTTCTCTTCTCTTCTCTTCTCTTCTCTTCTCTTCTCTTTTCTAGTCTTCTCTTCTCTTCTCTTTTCTTCTCTTCTCTCTTCTCTTTTTTTCTCTTCTCTTCTCTTCTCTTCTCTTCTTTTTCAGTGGTGACTCTTCTCTTCTCTTCTCTTTTAAATTATTGTCTACTCAGTTGTTTTCTTTTATCTCTTTTTTATCTTCTTTGCTGTGGATTCTTATGTCTATTTTCTCATTTATTTTCTCATTCATTTTTGTTCTTACAAGCTTGTATCTAAGGATCACTTTCTCTTTTTGGTGCTTTAGCTTTCTCCTATTTTCATCTAATTTGATCTCTTCTTGTCTTTATTAATCTCATCCCTTTCTATGTTTTCATCTTTTTCTGACACTGTTCATCTTGTCGCTCATCCTAATTTCTCGTTTTCTATTATTTAACTCACTTTTTTCTCTATTTTCTCTTTTCTAAATTTCCCATCATCCCATAAATTCTTTTTTTATTGTCTCCTCTTATTTCACAAATATTTTTTAGTTATGTTTATTTTTCTCAGGTCTTCTTTTCTCTTGTTTGTTCTTTTTCTGCATTTTTCTTGATCATTACTTATTAAATCTGATTTTAAATAATCAGTTAATTATATTTTGTGTTGAATGATGATATATATATATATATATATAAATGCATATGTAAGACCTATGTGAATCTGTGTTTTCTGCTCTCGCTCCATCTCCTCCTTCGAAGTATGAGTGGGAGGAATTCTACTTCAATGGTCTATCACAGCTCCTTTGTCATATACACTGAGCAATGCGATACTTATAAACTCTAGGTAACAATGGCAAAATCTGTACCAAGATTAGTCAGAATTGTCTAAATATACAGTACTGTGCAAAAGTCTTAGGCCACCATTAGATTAAAAAAGGGTATTGCTAAAACAATGGTATAGTGACCATTTATCATTATTTATCTGCCTCTTTCTTCAAATACAACCAGAAATTACAGGAAATGTATATGCAGTATTAAAAAACTGCTTTTATAGGTTATAGTGGCAAGTATTTAGTGTGACTTTCTCTTTAAACTTGAGCACTAGCAGTATCTGAGACTTCTTGGGGCAGTATCAGGATTCCAAACTGACCCTTCTACAGTCCATAGAAATTTGATCAGGTGATCTTTTTGGAATTGTAGCAGCCAAGAAACCAATTTTTCAGAAGTGGAACAGGGTAAAAAGCCTAAGATATGCAAAAGCTCACAAACTTTGAAAGAAGATCATCGAGTATATAAAAGTATAATAGAGTATTGTACAGCAACAAATTCAAGTTTGAAATTTTTGGATACAGTACTCAGAAATGCGTTACATATGGTCACTATATTATGATAAAGCAAAACAATTCTAAAGGTGGCCTAATCATTTTGCACAGTAGTGTATCTACCTATTGGGGTTAGGACAACATCCATATCGCATTTTCACAGATTGCTTCATAGACGTTAAGAAAATGATTACCATTTATTGTTTATATATATTATATGAATAATAAAATGAAGAACAGAGTGGTTTGATAGTAATGTTTGTAGTGCTATTACAAAATAGTTGATCTTGAAGGCAACTTGGCAATTGTACAATAAGCACTATGTATAATTTGTCTGTATCCCAATTAATATAAATCCATGGATCATACATTTAAAATAATTTTAACAAATAACAAAAACAAAATAACAAAATATAAATAAACATTAAAATAATTCCAGATATAAAAAGCAAAACGCTTTTCCCTTTTTAAGTTTGTTATTTGGTCTGTAATATTTTCTAGGTAGGAGGGAAAAAAAATATCTAAACAAAATTAAATTCACCTGTAAAAAATTAAAAGATTTAATTGATCCCATGTAAACAGGGGTTAAGTTGTTTCCCATGTGTTAAATTGCCAATAAGTCCTTAGCATTTCTGTGCCATGCGACAAAAAAACTTAAAACACCACTGTCCAGCAATTTATGACTGCCCATTGAGCTACAATGTCTAAATAAAAGACGCTAAGATTTACTATTCAGTGCAAATGGTACAAAAACAGCCCTTCTATGATGCCCCCCTAACCAAAGATAACTACGATGAATAAATTCCCATTTCCTGAGTCATTTACAACTACTTTCCTCTGGTTTCTTAGTCCATTCATTCCAAATCCAGATGGATGGGACAGTAATTGGTTTGTGCGCTTGCAGCAGAAGAACAGAAGAAAGCAAAAGACTTATGAACGTGAAGAATGATCCAATAAAGCATACTTCTGCAGTACAGCAACTGTGGTTGAACAGGCACTGTCAGAAAAGATAAAAATCATAAGCACACAATACATTTGTATTTGTGTGTATACACACACACACACACACACACACACATACTGTATATATATGTATATACATACATTCGGACCAAACATTCGGACCAAATCCTAAAGTACCGAAACAAAAATTCAGCTTCATCGGACCAAAGAATGTGTACAGTATGTTATAGCCGTGAAGAAACTCTTTGTCTCTAGCATCACTACCTGAAAACTCCCGAGTCTACGGGTCTTTGCCTAACATTTCCATTTACTACAAAAAAGAAGCCACAAGTCGCCATTTAGCCACAGCAAGAGAACGCGTCAGATCACACTGGATAAGTTCTTCAAACGTTGACTGAAATTTAGTAAGAACTTGTTTTTTACAG
>JAVSBV010064027.1:0-10490 GCA_033117975.1 Parotocinclus spilosoma
CCGATTAAACGAACATGCCCTATGTTACAAGACGGGACGTGCTATGTAACATATTAAATGTTTATTAAACTTTTATTTTGTGATTCCCTACACGTATAGCGAACGTACAAACAAGAACTACTGTTGCTTATGAATTTTGTTTATTGAAAAATAAATTTGCAAACAAGTTTTTCAAAACGATCTTCAACACAGTATATAGGTACTCAGCATGCGAAGCATAATACTGTAAAAAACAAGTTCTTACTAAATTCCAGTCAACATTAGAAGAACTTATCCAGTGTGATCTGGCGCGCTTTTGCTGTGGCTAAGTGGCGAATTGTGGGTTTTTTTTGTAATAAATGGAAATGTTAGGTAAAGACCTGTAGGTGGCAGTAGAGGACTGGGGAGAAACTCGGGAGTTTTCGGGTAATAATGCCAGAGACGATGAGTTTCTTCACGTATATTACATACTGTACACGTTCTTAATTAAAGCATAAATTCTAGGTGGCGAATTGTGGCTTCTTTTTCTCATGTTCTTTGGTCCGATTAAGCGGAATTATGATTTAAATGACATTACATAACATTACACGTATATAATAGGATTTGATTCTGTACTTTAGGATTTGGTCCTAATAAGCGGCTGGTCCCATTAACCAGTGGTCCAATTAACCGGAATCGACTGTATTTGATTTACCAAGTAAGTGTATAGTGACTAATGTGCATAGTTTTGAAGCAGGTTGCAATAAGGCAAGCCCGGATCCCAAATGAGCATGTTGTTGATTAGTAATGTGAGGGTATATTTCCTGAGAAGCAGGATGAAGCAATTTTCTTACGGTTAGATGAGTTAAAACATTGATGATGGTCTAGATTAATCACTAATAGGGATTGACTTGGATAGCAAGCCTGTCCACATGCCATGGTGAGATTTTATTCATTTTTCGTTAGAATTCAGAATGCAGAGTATTAGTACTGAACCAAAACAGGAGAACCAGAGTCCGAAAAGCCAAACTGTAGACTGGTTAGGCAATGGGAACCGTTTTCAAAAATAGCTGATAAGGTTTTACAAACAAAGGAACAAACGTCCAAAGCATCTTAAATTACCCCCACTTATCACGGTCAGGGTTATGGGGGAGGACCTGGAGCCTAACCGGAACTCACTGGGTGTAGTCAGAGATACTCCCTGGACAGGATGTAAACACACCAGCTGACCTTAATATTGCAAGCCCCTCCCAGGATACAAACCCAGGACCTCAGGAACTGGTGATGCCAGCAGCTGGCCAATGAATAAAAGATATGTGAGTCACTGGTAGTTTACCTCAGGGTGTACTCCCAATTACGTTTGGATGCCTTGTAGATTCATGAGTCAAGATTTAATTTGTCACATGCATTTGTATCTAGTGCAAAAGTACAGTAAAATGTAAGTGAACTGTACTGAGGAATTTACAAGAAGAAGAAGAAGCAGAATAAGAAGTATAGTAACTAAGAATAAGCTGTAAAACTAATAACAATAATTATGTACTATACCGCTCAAACACACAGACACATTTGGTTATAACACTCCCTTTAGTGAATTACAATGCATAAAGTAATCTTTACATACTGCTATTCTTTTGAAACATGCACCCGGTTTGGTATATCCTGTACTGAGAGTAAGAGAAAAGTAACAAGATGTAAAGGACAGATACCATCTAAATACGATATAATGACGTCACAAATTTCCAAATTAGTGCATTACCTCATATAGTGATATGTAGTTTTTAGATTTTTAAACTTTTTAAACAGGATGATGTGTGGGTTGGGTGGTTTTGAGCAATGCACCAACCCCCTAGAGCCCCCACACCACCCCCACACCCCGCCCAAAAAACCCTTTACTCTTTGGTACTTGGCCATAAATGCTTTATTGTGCGATGCCATTGTTGCCCAGACTTGCAAAACTATGTTCATGCATTAAAAGTATTTTTTCATATTTCTAACACGTTATATCTTTAAGGCAGTTTAAATTTAAATCAACAGATGAATCTTTCACCTCATCATTGCTCCTAGCTGAGGCATTATATCATGGTGGAGTTCATGTTGGCCAGGTTCATCAGGGCCAAGTTCTTTAGTTTCCAAAACAGAGGATATGCTTGTGTCACATGATGCCAACCAGGGGTGCCCCCATGTTGGACTATGTTATATTGTACTATTTAGTAATGAGCTTTGTATAGGACAAAAATAGATGAGTTACTGCTGATCCATAGGTGCTAAACATGGTGTAAGATGTTCCACACAGCTTATTTTATTATTTAGAAATATTACATGTTACAAGTCATGCTTTTGAGAGATGTAAATAATATCCCACCAAATCACATGCATATGTTCTGGAAATGTCCTCTACACACTTATTTCGGGTCTAATATTTTCAATATTATTCAAGCCAACAGATATGACATCGATCCTAAACCCATGAGGGCGTAGCTCGGATTCACCCTCTGTTGCAACATATTGTGTATGGCATTCACTACTTTACAATCCAGACGCACCATTTTTCTTAAGTGTAAACATGCCTCCCCTCCACCACATGACAGTTGGTCCTGGATTAAGTTCATGTATTAAGCTTGAGAAGATACGTTGTTCCCTAAAGGATTCCCTGGCAACAACCTTAAGATTTCTCCTGATGAAGATAGTAATGTCTAAGGTCATTAATTGAGAGTTGGGTTTTTCTTACTTGTTTTGATTCGTTTTGTTTTGCCTGTAATGTTTGTACAGGTAAGCACCATTTAACGACCATTCCATCAAGAATTGTTCACTTTAAAAAAAGAGGCCCTACAATTATAATAAATTATATTAAGAAATAACATTTTTTTAGCTTCATACATTCCAGCATAAACAGCTAGTCCAATATAGTAGATGAAATGGAAAAGCCTGGAGAAGAAAATAAATTCTTAGAGCAAAAAATATCTTCAAATATAATGTTTCATTGATTTGCAGTACTGTAAAATGCTTGTGTTTGTTACCAACAGATGAGGTCGCGTCTTTAATGAAGACCCTGATAGCACTAATGTTTCCTCCAAGTTTCTTAATAACAAAAATGACTCATTATGTGTTTTTGTGGTCAAAGAGAAACTAAGTTGTCGGCGTGGTTTGCGTTTTGAAATCAGTAACGATAAGAAATGACCTATTGTCCAGAATGTGTAGTTAATATTTTGACAAACATCAAACAACTTTTGGCTGCTGATGCGTTTAGAAAGGAACCGAACATCCTCAAATAGAAAGGTGATTTCCCACTGGGGTGTGGCTCATTTGAGTGAACTGAAAGTGAATGTCACATGACGCCAGTATGACTCGCTAGGTAGAATAGCATCATACGTCACACACTAAATCAATCTTTGTTAGTCATGTACTGAGGAACATGTAGCACTGGAGTAACACTCGAGATATAGACTGCCTAAAGGTAGGAACCTGCTCTTTTCTGTTTCTGTCTATACAAAATAATTTACTTCTTCACTACATCTTGACTTTTTTGTTTCTCTTTCTTTATCTGATCTTTTGTCTCTTGAGTTTGTTTTTATCTGTCAAATATGGACTACTCAGTAAAATAAAGTAATGTTAGGTTTAATATAATGTGTGTGTGCGAGTTTAAATTCATGGCCATGTAGGTAAAATAGTTATGGATATGGCTTGTTTATCCTGCTTATATCTTTTTTAAGGTGGGAAATAATGTAGCTATTGTGATTCACAGGAATGTAAGCTTACTGGCCACTTTATTGGGTGTACCTGCTCATGTGCTTGTTACCGTAAAATCAGACACGGCAGCAACGCAGTAGATTTTGGTATGTAGACATGTAGAGATGGTTTGCTGAAGTTCAAACAAGGTGGTGATTCAAGGTTCACGTAGTGTAATAGTGGGTTAAGGGTCTTGCTTTAGCCTGACTGTGGCAGCTTAGTAGTGGTGAGATTTGAACCCCGGACCATCAGGCCCAGAGTACAGTACTGTAACCGCTAGGCTACTGCCTACTTAAGTGACTTGTGGTATGGTTGTTGGTGCTAGACATGCTGGTCTGAGTATTTTAGAAATGACTGATCTACGGGGATTTTTACATACAACTATCTGTAGAGATGAATTTCCAGAGAATGGTACAAAAATAAGCAGATATTCGGTGAGTGGCAGATCTCAGGGTAAAAAATGCCTTGTTGATGCCAGAGATTAGAAGAGAATGGCCAGATGGGTTTGAGTTGCTAGAAAGGCAAAATAAACTCAGATAGCCACTTGTTACATCTGAGGTTTGCAAAAAGAGCATCAAACATTGAAGCAGTTGGGCTACAACAGCAGAAAACCGGACCTGGTGTCGCTCCTATGAGCTAAGAACAGGCGACCGAGGCTACAATTCACACTGGTTCACCAAAATTGGACAATAGAAGCTTGGAAAAACGTTTCCTGTTTTAATGAGTCTTAAATACTGCTGTGACCTTCGGATGTTATGGTCAGAATTTGGCGGAAACAACCTGAAAACATGGATCCATCTGTCCTTGTGTCAACCTGGTGACCTGATATTGAAGGTGTAAATGTGTTCGGGCTTGGTTTATACCAGTTGAGCACTGATTAAACACCCCATTTTACCCATTTTACAATGTTCATTCCTTCATGACCAGCGCCTTGTTAAATCTATTCCAGAAATCTACTAGCAATGTGTACCTAATAAAGTGGCCGGTTAGTGTATATACATATAGAAATGTTTTGAAAACCTGGATTGTTTTGAACGCGTCTCAGGTCGTCATGTCATTGCCATGTCATTTTCATTCTGGTCTAACTGGAAACTCTTCAGGAGGAAGTCAGTGAGATGAGCCTTCTGAATTACATTAATTATGCAGCAGTGTGGTCATAACACCATATGTGAGGTAAACCTGAGACACTTCATTCCATGTTATATCAAGCCTCATAAAGATTTTGATCTCAAAGAGGCCGGTCAGACCTTTCATTACAAACATCATCCAGAGATGCTGATGCCTTCCCTCTACATGAGGCTACATTTGTTCACTTTAAATGTAAATTAAAATGTAAAGTAATTATATAGACACTATTGATTAGACTAGACATTATTGGCCTGGACTTTGGCATTGCCTTCTAGCCAGTTCATGTGCCACACAGGAACCATTGCCTGTGTCTGTGGTAGTGGAGGCCAAGCCAGGGCAGATAGATACGATGGACTGGTGTGTGCTTCCTTGTACCCAATACATTCTGGGGAAAACTTGAGAAGGGTTTGAACTTTTAATCCAGCTTTATTTTGGTCATGGTTTCGTGTTCTGCGTTAGCCTAGCGGTTAAGGTACTGGACTCTGGACCTGAATGAACCTGATGGTCCTGGGTTCAAATCCCACCTCTGTCAAGCTGCCGCAGTTGGGTTCTTAAGCAAGACCCTTAAGCCACCATTGCTTGGATTGTAAGACTGTATGAATTGTAAGTTGCTCTGGATAAGGGTGTCTGCTAAATGCTGTAAATGTATATGTTCTGGCTCTTATGAGCAGTTGTGGTGTTTTTATTTAGGACCCAAATATGCAGGATAAGCATATCCCACGTCGTATAATAAGAAAGGGGAAATAATATAGAACAACTAAAAAGGGATAAAGAGCGGAGGGTCAGACTCCTAACATAATGAAACCGAAAGGATAAAGGGGCGCGCCGAGGTTGATCCCCAGTGGGAGCAACACACGACACAGTCGCGAGAGGACGCCAATGCGTCAGTTTGGGCAAGCGTGCTTTAAGCACAGTTGGGATGTCTCGTAAATGGCGAGGCATGGAGGTAGTCCAACCGGGATACATTTTATAGAGTGCGTCTTTACTTGGTGGTTACTTTAGTCGGGGCACACCTCGAGCCAGCCACGACTAGAGTCCGACTCAATAGAGCGCATGAGCGCCGGACAGTGTACTTCTAACACAAAGACCGGGTTGCTGCTGTAATGAGTGGAAAAGGATGCCGAAGCACCAGAGGGCGAGCGTGAGCTCTAACGCACACGCAACGCGAGGGGGCGAAGAAATCGCTGAAGTGGCTAAAGCGCAAAAAGGCGAGCATATAAGCTCAGGGCACGCTTATAGCAGGAGTGTGAATAACACACAAAGGGCACAAAGCGCAAGAACACGAAAATTAACTCAAATACGCGAAGAAGTCAGACCGGGAGTGTCCTATTCAGAACGAACTCCCGGCTGGAATGAGGCTAGGTAGGCGCCGACGACTGAAGAGCACGAGCTCTGACCGTGCGAGGAGCGCACAGGTATGGAACGGGAAAACCCCCAAAGTGCCCCTAACAAACGAAATACCTTGGGGGTTACCTGCCCATACCAGTCCTTCGGCCCTAATTAGCCCCCGGACTTAACCACTAACTCTAGGGAACGCGGTAGGGTGCAAGGGCGCCGGTCGTCAGACACGGGAACCGAACGGAGATGGAATCCCGTCTGAATGATGATTACCTGGCCCCGAACAGCGCCAAAAACCATGCCTTAATAGGACGCAAAGCAGCTGTTCGGGATCTGGACATAATTACGATAGTGGATATTAAGCCGTCCTACCGATGGCTTTGTAATGGCGACCGGCGAGGACGGCTGAACGCACCGGGGGAAGGTAGGAACCCTAACAAATTCTTTGGATCATTTAATGATATTATGCACTATAGAGGGCAAAATATGCAAATCCCTTCAAATCTTTCTTTGAGGTAAATTGTTTTTAAACATTTCAACATTTTTTTCATACATTAGTTAACTAACCTGAGGTTGTCTTTGCTCATCAAAAGCTCAGTCTTTCCTGGATGTTGCTTTTGTACCAGATCATTGTTACAATCACCTGTTGATGCCCCCTTTTTGAAATCACATCATTATTTAGTTTTTTAGTTTAGTGTAGCTCTAACATGTCCTCGTCCCATATTCTACAGAGTGTGTGTAGGAAACAGATGTTTATTAATAAGTGAAATACAGTTGACCAGACAAAACATGAAATTTCTCAGGTTTCAATTTCTTTTAAAATTATCAAATTATCACAACATTTTGTTGAAACAAAAAAAAGGAGCAAATTGTAGCCGTGAGTATAGGACTGTACACTAGTTTGAGAGAACTAGGTTTGCGAATAGCTGGAAAATGATTGGGGGCAGGGAATAGGGCAGCATGCCATTCCAAGACAACTGAGGACATCTCATGTGAACATAATGAGACATAACATTTCAGAGGCAGGAGATATGTGCTGTACTTTTCCAGTACATAAGCAGAACAGCCATGTTTCCTTATTCTAAAACAAAGACTAGAAGCTCACACTTTTATAGACTAAAGACTGCTGGTGTAAATCTGAGTTTGAGGTAGATATTCTTAGGCTAGCCATTCTTATAGCTATTTGCATGGTTTCTAGTAAATCAGACCATTATGAACGTAATTTTTTTTTCTAAAATTGACAGAAATAATGGGTAGTAAAAATCATGTACTTTTCTGTAAATGGAATACTTAAGGATTTATTTAAACTTACCTTTGTCTAAACTCACTCAGAAACTCACTGAATTCTAAATTGAGAAGTTAAAAATATGCAAAAAATATTTTAGGTTTTAGTATGAAAATACTACACCTGTAGAATTACTCCTTTAAAAGGTAGGACTATTAAACAAGAACATGTAGTTACTGTACGTGTCATATTAGGAAGTGTATGGATCTGACTGAGTATGGATAAACTTTATGGAATGGAACTGGAATTATAATTTTAGTGCATTGCTATAGGGCAGCACTTTTGGTTGCTCCAGGGCCTGTGAGTGTTGAGCTCTGGTGACTGTGTGTGTTTGAAGTTTGGGGTGTTTTTTATATGTGTCCATGTGACTCATATATATAAGGATGTTCTTGTCTTGTTCAAAGTGTTCACAGTATATCCATGGCCCCACTGTGACCCTGACCAGAATTGTGAAGACAGAAGATTAAACAATGAATTAATGTATTTTTTCAGTGTCTAAAATCAATTCAGCAAATCCCATTAGGCTCCATTTATGATTTTTACAAGTCAACAGTTTTTCTTTCATTTCTTAGTGCAAATTGATGACATTGCATTGCGGAAAAGCACACTAGTCACAGTATTTTTACACTACAATTTTGTGTCTGCATAGCCTGTACAAGCACTGCACAAGACCATGCAAATCTACTACAGCTGGACCTACAGAGTGCTACGGCATTGTCTAAGCTTCTTTTTCTCCCTTCTGACTTATATACTTATATATATATGTGCAATTGTCTGCAGCTCTCCTCACACAGGGAAAACATGTGAAATCCAGAACCCATTTTACTTTAGCCTATTCAGACAGCATGTCATGTCAGATTAGATATCCCACTGTGTCTGTGTCCTGCCCAGGGGAAAGGATTTAAAAAGCTCTTCCAAAGTGATAAATGTAGAGAATGAGCTAGAGAAACTGACCGCACCTAGAATGCGTGTGATTCCACTTTGCCAAACTTGCTGAAGGCCACAAAACTATATAGAGTTTACATGGACTACCCTACAGGTTACAGGTCTGTCTATGTGTAAAATACAAAAGAATCCCACAGAGAGTGGGAAAGAAATCTCCAACCAACACAGCAATGGCTCAGATTTGTTCATTCATGTTACGTTTGGCAGCAAATTAAAATCAACTCATATCCATTATACTTTAATAACTACAATACCAAATCAGAAAAGTTGCTACAGTATAAAAATATTTACAAATAATAAAATAACGAAAAAAGCAGTCTGGTAATTCTGAAGGTCATAAAGGTTGGATGAGTGACATCAGACCCCCCCACCCTTCCCTATTATTACCCCGGATCACACACACTGTTTCTTACATTTACATTGACTTTTATTTTATTGCATACAGTATGAATCTGAGGTATTTCATGTGTTTTTCGCTCAATTTTATTTAATTTGTTATTAAACACCCATTCCTGCATTTTAGGTCTGCAACACAGTCCAAAAAGTTGGAAGGGTAAAACATTTATCACTTTGTAATGTTTTCATTTCTTTTCACCACACTTAAAAGACATTTTGTTTTATTGTTTCAGGTGTTATGTTGTTTCATTCTTCCTGCAAACACTCTTAAGATGTGAAACAGTACAGGGTCAGCGTTGTTGCATTTGTCGTTTCAAACGTCGTTCCAATTCTCTGAAGGCAGGGTCAGTGCAGTTCCTGTACCCTCTTCTTCCACAGCCATGCCTTTGTAATGTGTGTAGCATGTGGTTTTGCATTGTCTTGTAGAAAAGATGACGTCTTAAAGGAAAAGATGGAAAATTACATCTTAAAGCAATGAGATGGCAATAAGCAATGGCAGCAATAATTATGAAAGGAACACAGAGATTGTAGAGCAACGTATGCAGCATATTCGTAATTATTCCTGCTATTACAGAAGTTTAAATGATAACATGTCAAGGGCCCTGACTCAGCCCCATACCATGACAGCCCATGGCTTTTGGACATGTTGCTGATAAAATAAGACCTGATATCATAATGTCATACACTATTATACATTTTACAAGTTCCACACCTGTGCAAAATTATTCTTCCATGCTTTTGATATGGTAAGCATGTTTTTAAAAGTTTCAGGTTATTCCGGAAGCACATCTTGTGTTTCCACTCAAAAGAGGTGCTAAATATAAATGTAGTTTCCAAGCCAAGAGTGGAAAGGACTGTGTCACTGGTCCTGTCATGACTAAATACGTTTTCACCAGTCATACATGGTTTTTACACTGCCACCTACTGCAGTATGAAATGAAGTTCAGGAATAATCCTGCCAATGATATTATTTTCACAGGTATGCAAAGCTTGACTACAAAATGGCAGCAGTTGAAATTATACAGTTGCTGCAGATTTGTCGGCTACTTATCCACAATGTAAATCTCCCATTCCCAACATGGTACACTGTGGACTTAAATGGATAGACTTGATCAGCAACAATACTCAGAAACTCATTTATTACTCATTTAAAACTCATTCAATACTCATTTAAACAATGCTCTTTTATTAATTGGTCCAAATTATGCCAATAAAATATTCCCCACTCCAATACAACCCCATATGTGCCAGTCATCTGTTGTCCAATTTGAAAGCTTGTGGAAATTGCAGCCTCAGTTGACCGTTTTTAGCTGACAAGAGTGGCACCTGGTAGGATCTGCTGCTGAAGTAGCCTATCTTCTTCAAGTTTCAATGTGTTATGCTTTAAAATATTCTCTGCATACCTTGGTTGTAACAAGGTTATTTGAGTTACTGTTGCCTCAGCTAAAACCAGTCTGGCCATTGCCCTCTGGCATCAACAAGGCATTTTTACCTAGAGTACTGCAGTCAATAGGTACTCTTTTTCTGACTATACTCAATAAACCCAAATGGCTGTTTTTAAAAACCCCAGTAGATATTCAGACCAGCTCCTCTAACACCAATTATATATACAGGTATATATATATATATATATATATATATAATATCAAAGATACCATCTATAGTGTGTGTATGTATATATATATATATATATATATATATAATATGTTTTTAA
>JAVSBV010064068.1:0-10489 GCA_033117975.1 Parotocinclus spilosoma
CCTGACAAAGTGAAGTCCACCAAAAGATCCTTAAAAGCTACACATCATGCCGAGATCCAAAGAAATTTAGGAACAATTGAAAAATAAAGTAATTTAGATCTATCAGTCTGGAAAAGGTTATAAAGCCATTTCCGAAGCTTTGGGAATCCAGTGAACCACAGTGAGAGCCATTATCCACAAATGGTGAAGACATGGAACATTGGTGAAACCTTCCCAGGAGTGGCTGGCCTACCAAAATTACCACAAGAGCACAGCAATGACTCATCCAAGAGGTCACAAAAGACCCCACCACAACGTCCAAAGAACTGCCTCAGTTAAGTTCAGAGTTCATGCCTCCAACATCAGAAAGAGACTGGACAAAAATGGATGAAAAAAAATAACATTATAACAACAGTAAAATATGGTGGCAGTAGTGTGATGGTCTGGGGCTGTTTTGCTGCGTCAGGACCTGGAAGACTTGCTGTAATAAATGGAACTATGAATTTTGCTGTTTACCAAAAGATCCTGAAGGAGAATGTCTGACCATCTGTTCGTGACCTCAAGCTGATACGAACTTGGGCTCTGCAGCAGGACAATGATCCAAAACACACTAGCAAGTCCACCTCTGAATGGCTAAAGAAAAACAAAATAAAGAGTACATTTTTATTTTTTAATTTTGTAAATTCATTACAAGGTATCACAAATGCTTGGTTGCAGTTGTGGCTGCTAAGGGTGACCCAACCAGTTATTAGGTTTTGGGGGCAATCACTTTTTCACACATGGCCATGTAGGTTTTTTACCTTAATAATAAACACCTTCATTTAAAAATTGCATTTTGTGTTTACTTGTGTTGTCGTTTACTACAATTAAAATTTATTTGATGTTCCGAAACACTTAAGTGTGACAAACATGCAAAAAAACAGGAAATGTGAAAGGGGCAAACACTTTTTCACATCACTGTACATCTTTGGAATGTGGGAGGAAACCAGAGCACATGACTGGGTTTGAACCAGGGATCTTGGAGCTGTGAGGCAGTAGTGCAGCCACTGTGCCACCATGCTGCCCAGGAGCAAAGTGTATGCAGTTAAAATCGTTAAAGACAGTACTATATTGAAAGTCAGGTAAATCTCCATTAGAACAAGGTTACAGAGTTTGCCTCAGTCAGAGCATTTAAACACAGGAAAGCCTTAGTCAAAGCATTTAAATAGAATGCCTGCAGAGGCAGCATGACGCAAGAGCAATAATTTGAGAGGAGAAACACTACACAAAAGGTCTGAAAAATACACTCTGTCTGAATCATACCCAGCATATAAAATTCACTTTTAGAAGACACCACAGTGGTGAACAATATTGATAGGAATGATCTGACTGACAAAATTTACAGGGACAAATGCAAAAGTTGTCAATTTGCCAGAACACATTTTCTAACAAGTCTCACGTGTATTGACTTAATTACTGTTTGTGATTAGCTATCTTGTTAAATAGCTCATATCTGCTGCAATAAAATATAATTCCAAAGGGCTTTTGTACTTTCATCCACAATAATAGGCAGAGTCTACTTATCCACTGTATAAGATTAAAAGGATTAACACTGTTCAATAAGAAACTACAGCGTTTGCTGTTGGAATTATTTATAAATTATATACAATATATGCACATGAAATATAAACTGATTTTATATGTGTTTTTTGTTAAATCATACCATCTTCTTTACAACACACAAAAAGACAGCTTACCTATGGACACAGGTTTTGAGTTTTCTGTGGAGATGGACATTGTTAAACATCTAGTATCGGTGTGTTGATAGTTTACTGCACAGTAGCTTGAGCATAAAATACATTAGTTTAGAGAATCTTTATGATTAAGGACTTAAATAGCTATATAAAGAAGAATGTCTGAAAATAGTTAGTGGCAATCGTATTACTTTTATTTAACATTATATAACTATGTTTACAATTATTATATTTAGGGGAAATGCCTCTGGGATTTTACTTGAGGTACTATTGTTTAAATCTCAAGTCATCAAATTGGGACTTGAGTCTACACCTCTGTTTTCTTGATTAGAGATTCCATTTTTATTTGCAAAATAAAGCTAAATTCGCCACAAGGTGAATATCTTTTAACCCTCCTTACAAGGAGTGCCAACATTTTTGAGCTAGACTCTTTAATTGTTTTTACTCCTGACTCTGTACCAAGTTACTGATTTGAACATTTTAAGATATAATGGTATAATAATATAATAATAGTCTTATCTTGCTGAATGATTTGAAACATGCCATCATGCATAAGGTGCAGTTTCATAATACCAGAGTCTTCTGCAAAAATGTGAACAATTAGTGTCAAATAATAATTTGTCGATTTTCTAATTTAAAAAAACACACAGTCTTTACAGTCTACACAGTTAACAGAGCTGTGCAAGAAACAATCTAAACTATATCTCTACAAATTGTGACTTTTTAAATTATTAATTATGACTGCTATACAACTGTGATGTCCACTGACACAAAAAATCTATGTAATGTTATCCCTGTTTCTTAAGAGGCTATTAAGCAAGAGACAGGCTATTTATGTTAAGAAATCTTAGAAATAGAGGAGCTTTATTTTTGTTAATTGGTAAAATGCAGAAGTTCTTGTAATTTTGTTAGATGCAATGGCATAGAAACTAAACCTCACTTAGTGGCTTAATGTCTGAATAAAGTATTGATGGAAATGAATGGCTAAAATATGTTTGTAAGCATTAGCTCTTGGATAATTACATAGAGGTGCTCTAATGATCACCAGTCCTTTTACAGCATGTCGCAGGTCAGTGATGGCGTCAGGCTGAGCCCATGGAGAACATGCAATTAAGTTCAAATGAACAAAAGCTATAACTGTTGTCAGGGCCATTACTTGATCTAGGAACCTTTCACTTTTCCAAGAAACAGTAAGCATATATCTATGCTATTCCACTAATTAACTGTGAATGACAACCCATTAAACTCTCTAATAATTGGACATTATCAAAGATCAAAATTAATGCTAATAATGAGTAATGTTCTTTCTCGAACAAGGCTAAACCATTATGGAGCTTTTGTCTTTCAATTAGCACTTTTTAAACTATTCAAATCATCAGTGTATCTGTATGCAAATTATGGAACAGAATACAATGGCTAAGCATAGGTGGAACTAGAATCATAGTAGAGATCACCTCACTATATATGACCACAGCACTACACTGCAAATGATTAACACAGAGCTGTCAATATAGTCTTGCTTCTACTATGCTTGTAGTGAGAAGAAGTGCATGTATTTATTAACAACCACTCATGGCAGCAGCTGTCATACCATTTACACAGTCTTCAGTTACGGATAAAAAACTGGTGCAAACAGCATCCTATGAAGATAAAACAGCACCCTGAAGATAAAAGTTGAGAATTTGTTGAAGAATGAGTAGTTTTAGAGTCCAGCCAAATTCAATGTGGGTCATTGTTACCACTTATAAATTAAAGAAATGAAAAAAATGACCCTTTCAAATAACCTTAGCATTAGCTACAGCCTGTTATTACAGTTTATGAAAACAACTTTGGAATTTTGCCTAAAGACGAAAAGTAAATGATTATTTTAAGTCTGAGTACATTGCTTTATTTGTTTTCTTAGTATTATTGTTTCTATATATAGTTCATATCATATCTGAAGCATACACCCAAGTAGGCTTACCTTGTGCTGAAAATGGAGCCTTCGGTACTGGACTGGACTCGTTTTGTATTTCAGACAAAAGGGAGGAAGTTGATGTGAAGAACAGCTGTATGAATCCCCAGACAAAGCAAAGTCAGATCCACCAACAGCAGAAGCTTAACGTTTTTTGTTAATAGGTTGCAAATATGGCTCAATATAGCGTAAAGCTAAATCCGTCGTTGACATAAAACAAAATCTTGGAAGTAAATATTAAGTAAATATTGGGGCAAAAATGACACAGCTTACCATTTTGTCCAGTAATCTTGTGTTTATGCAGACCATTTCTATTAGTTGTTGAAAACACATAAGTTTGTGGGTTAGTCACGGGATATGAAAACAACACAGCCAATAATTCAGCCGATTCCTTTCCCAAACGTATGCAGTGATTATTTGTGCATTAATGTATTCATGTTAAATGTGTATGTATTTGTAGCAGCCGGTAGAGACACAATGTACTTGTTTTACTGAAACCCCACCCTCAACTTCCTCACTATGGCAACCAAAGGAAGCACAATGGGTATCTGTCGCCTGGCAACGTAGCCTGATATCTCTATGGCATAAGCTGTTTGGCAGACACACAGTAGGACAGGCAGTGAATCGCAGTAAAATAATGCGTTACAACTGGAGGCGATGCTGAGGGTGTGTGTAAATGTGTGAGGAGTCACATGCCTTTTACAAAGCTGTCTGTCCAAACCTGAAGTTAACGTTACTACACACATGCACAGTGTCTTGTGCCTGCAGAGTTGTTGATTAGACTTTGTGTGTTACTGGTTTGAACAGACCTTCTAAGTTTTCTTAACTGTTTAAACACATGTATTACTGAAATACATAGAACACAGTGTTGTGAACTGTTTTGCTGCCATCATTGTTTAATTTTTTAAGTATGTAAAACTATGTAGTGCTTCAATTTCTTTAATTAAAATAAAATTGAAACAGTACTCAATAGAGTGCTTACCTGATTGGGCCAGATATGCAGAATTCTCATTTTCTCAAATTCTCCTGTTACAGGTGGTGAAATATGAATAAAAAACATAATTTGGGTTGTTTGGAGACTTTTTGCTCACTAAGCATTTGCATTTCCTAAACAATTTCTGCTTAATGAAAAGTTAAACTACTTACCTGGTGGTAAACGAATAAGCAAAAATAGAATGTCTCTTCTATATACCACTGGCCACGTTATTAGGTACACCTGTTAAACTGTCTTGTAACACAAATATCTAGTAGGCCAATTACATGGTAGCAACTTAGTTATGCATTTAGTTATGTAGACATGTCAAGATGGGCTGCTGAAGTATAAACCAAGTGGGTTCAATCCAGTACTAGCATAATGTACCTAATAAAGTGGCAAGCGAGTGTATATCATCTCTGTGGGAATATATCAGCTGAACGCATATCAATCCAGTCAAACAAGACAATTATACATTAGTGGACATTTTGACATACCAGAATGAATGCCATTAGCTAGAAGATTATAAGATCCATATAGTGTACATTTGAAATGTTTTATCTACTGCATATGACTCATAATAGAGGATAGGGAAGTCTTGTTTGTGTTCTACAAGTTTCAAAAACATGAAAACAATTGGACACTGGCTTCAAATAGGGCAGGTCAAAATTCAAACCCTTGTTAAATCTGAGGAGTGAGGTAACTTGAGCTGATTTACATTTAAGCCCTGATTAACAAAGTGGAATACAGACAATCAGGCTTGCTGTGCTTCTTTTTTTTTAATATGTGAAATCATATTTGGTGTAGGACAGATGGGACTGCTTAGCATATCCTTTCCAAAAACAGAACACCTTTTAAACTGTACATAGCCAGAGGCAGTGCCTCTCACTGAAACTCATTTAGATTTTTAACTTAGATGTTATTGGCAGTTTCAAGAGTGTGTGTGTGTGTGAGAGAGAGAGAGAGAGAGCATGTGCACGTGTGTCAGTATATGTTTCTGAGGGTTGAGATGAGTTATAAGTAACAGAGAAGTATTTGTGGAAAAGCACAGTGGGCCTTTTTGTGGGTGGTGGCTTAATAAAACTATCAATAATTCAACCATATATTACCTGTTACTTGTTCTTCATGAGACACACACCTGCCCAGGATAATGAATTCGCCTACACATGCCATCTCCTCCACCAGCCTGTGACGTTTTGCTAATCCTGTCCCATCTCCTATTGCCTCTGTGCGCCTCTGTGCATTCGCCCTCCTCAGTGTGCCTGGATTGTGATTATTCTCAGAAAGATGCATTATTTAAAACTACATATTCGATCAACAGGAGAAGACATTTCAGTATGTTCCTGAAAATGAAGTCGGGACAGAAAAGGGGCAAGGGCTTTGCACTGGAGAAAGCAGGTGTCAGCTGTAGGCAAACTTTGTTCAAGCCTGTACTCAGAAAAACAAAAGGTTCAAATTCCCAGAAGTTAATTGGGAAAAGGAAGCTTTGAGTTTTTTATGTCCTTCTTTTGTTGCAGTATTGTTGTGGTGGAGAGTGTGCTGGGGCATCAGCATTTGGATAGCGAGTAATGGACTCGGACGGGGAGTGGATAAGAAATTGGTTGCAGCGGTGTATGATGAGCCCATTTGCTGTATTTAAACCTATCCTCCTGGGCAGTGAGAGAGAGGGGGCGCTTATCATGCAGACTACACAGACACCATGACTGAGGCATGCTGACAAGATGCCAGGGCATTATATATTTTAGACAATTTGCAGATTTGTAAGATGCACTTACCTTGAATCCTGTCAAGTCCCGTGATCCTTCAAAACAGACCTGTCTCAGTGGTGCCAATCCTGGGGATTCTAGATGCGCCACAATAAAAACTTCACACTTAGGCAAATTAAGTGAGTTCCTTTATGGCTTGGATCATGCATAACATCAAGGCCTTGTTGACCTGCAAGGCACTTCTTGGTTTGAAGAATTGCAGATTTAATGTTGATGTCCACAAGGTGCGTGGAGCATGCTGCAGACTTACAGCATTTGAAAGGCCTCTTAGTACTATTTCTTGAGACACAGAAGCCCAACTCACCACCCAACAGCTTCCAGCTTAGGCCCTGCTTGATTACAACAGCAAGAAGAAGGCAGCTCCTCAGTGCTCAATCCTGGCTTTTTAAGAGGCACTCGGTTATGGGTTTTCACTCCGGGAGATAAAGTCTACATATTACTTCCCACTTTGAGCTCCACATTACTTTGATGTCACATGCTGGATTGGGGATTTCGACTATGAGGTTTGATTGAACATGCATCTAAAACAAAGGGGATGTGCGATGGAGGTCCCAGTCGGGGAGGTGCTTAACCCAGCCAGTACAACTTCTGTGCTGTTTGGAGACCAACTCTCCACAGAAAGATGTGGTGGTGTGCCTACAACATGAGTATAAAAATATCTATTTACATTTGCTAGACCCAAGACCGTGCTCAAAATAGGGAATTTACTGTTGACTGGTTCAGTCCAGTGATTTTGGTTCTCAAGGCAAGGGAAGTTTTTTGTGAACTTTGGAAACATTGACTCAGTGACTCAGTGACAACCATGGATGTGGGCAATGCCTTGTTTGATCATTTGGGTTTCACTTCTGTTTAACACTGAACACCAGAATGGTACTGGTGGATCCCCTTTTTCACCTTAGTAATGACTGGCAGCCACACCCCAAACACCTGAGGATGGTACTGACATTGCTGAAATGGGCCAGGCCTAAGACAAAACTCAAGAAATGTGAAGTTGGATAGGTGGATTCACAGTATCTCTTTCACTGGGGTATGAAGGTGCATCCCAAAACTGGTTAGGCAGCTGCAATTGTGACCTGTCCAAGACCCAAAACCAAAAATGGGGTCAGACAGTTCCTGGGGCTGACTGGCCATTACAGGCCACACTGTTAATTCGTGCCACACTGTTCAGATGTTACTAGCCCACTCACTGATCTCATTAAAAATAAGACCACAGCATGAAAGAAACCAACATGCAGATTGCCTGCAGCTATCTAGTATTAGAGCCTATTTAGTTTAAAGTAGTTCACAGACCCAGCAGGTAAAAGTTGGTGGCACACTGCCTCTTCCAAAGAAATGGGGGATCCTGCTCAAATGCCTCTGGTATGGGTGGGTAACCCTGGAGGTATTTAGTTTGTTAGGGACACTTTGAGGGTTTTCCTGTTCCGTATTCGTGCGCTCCTCGCACGGTTAGAGCTTGTGCTCTTCGGTCGTTGGTACCTACCTAGCCTCACTCCAGCTGGGAGTTTGTTCTGAATAGGACACTACCGGGTCTGGCTTCTTCGTTTTAGAGCTTACGCTCGCCCTCTGGCACTTTGGCGCTCCTCGCGATTTATTGTCGTTCACGCTCCTCGCGTATTTGGGTTTATTATCGTGTTCTGGCGCTTTGTGCTAACTGCGCTAACACTGCGTGTGCGTTAGTGCTCACGCTCACCCTCTGGCGCTGCGGCGTCCTTTTCCACTCTTTACAGCAGCAACCCGGTTCGGTGTTAGAAGTGCACTGTCCGGCGCTCTTGCGCTCTATTGAGTCGGACTCTAGTCGCCGGCTGGCTCGAGGTGTGCCCCGACTAGAGACATGTCCCGGTTTTGGCTTTTTAGTATTGCATGCACATTCGAGCTCACTTTTGCTCCCTGGCGTTTGGACTACCTCCGTTCCTCGCCATTTAAGAGACGTCCCAACTGTGCTTTATGCACGTTTGCCCCGACTGACGCTTTGGCGTCCTCTCGCGACTAGGTCGTGCGTTTCTCCCACTTGGGACAGAACCTCGGCACGCCCCTTCATCCTTTCGGTTTCATTATGTTAGGAGCCTCTTTATCCCTTTTTAGTTGTTCTATATTATTTCCCCATTATTATTATACGACGTGAGATACGCTTATACTGCATACTTGGGTCCTAAATAAAAACCACCACATCTCGTAACACTTCTCATCTGAAAGTTTTGTTTGAGAACTTTTTTCCATTGAGCTGTGGGATTTTTCCCGTAGGATCTGGCAACTTTGGAATTAAGCAAACTTATAGATTGGATTACCGACCAAATCTGGTAATGAACAGATGGAGCGATGGAGATTCGTTTGGAGCCTGGAATCTGTTCTTTAGACTTTGTTTCGTTCCTCAAGTTGAAGTCAGCATAGCCTGAAATATTACCCTACAGATGGTTTAATAAATCAAGCTGTGATTTCCATGGCCACTGGAGCTCTGTTGCTCCTTTGCTACGCTTCCATTTTCCCTGCTGATGAATATGTTTAGCGCAGCCCAGATGACGGATGTGTTTTTCGTAATGTGAGGATATTCTCTCGAGTGTATTATTTATCCCAACAGCAGGACGATGTGAGAGCAGCAGCCGCATTGGAGAGCCCATTTGTTTATGAAGGTCTGGTCCTTTGTTTGTTGTCACGCACAGGCGCACAAACAAACAGGCGCCCAGACTTTCACTGGCGATCAGTATACATTGCTTTTTGGGCTTTTGTTTTTTCAAACCGGATTGCAAAAGCTTATACCTGTTTTTTTTCTGTCTCTGCAAACATGAATTGAGGTAATACATAAATATTTGCTGTGTGGTTTGAAGTGGAGCCCTTAAGGGTCCATTTTGTAGCTCGTTTCTATCGTTCATTCATCTTCAGCAAGCACACAGCACCACAAAAGGTAAAGGAGCCCTGGTAATGCAGAAGCAGTGACACGAGCTCGCCGTGGATCCTCCTTAAATCAACATCTGCGTTATACGTTCAGGGAAACAGGTTGTTGACTGAAACGGCAATTGAACAGGCATTGCCAGCGTCGCTTAATCTTTTAAGGCTACTGTAATATTTAGACATAAAGGGTATTTTTCAGAATAAAACTGAAACTAAAACTAAAACTGAAACTAAAACTGAAAACACGACGGGCCATCGGAACGACTTTTTAAAAATGAAGCAGTGTTAGGTACAACATTAAAGATCAGTCAGATGAACCAGACACTTATTACAGCGAATATACGGGGAGTGGGGGGACAGACAAAAGAGTACTACCTAAAATAGGACAGGTACATACACTTTTAAACAGCTCGGTACGATTAAGTAAAAGAAATAACGACTTACAAACATGAGAAACGTTGACAAAAAGTCTCTAAACACATCAACTGAGTCAGACGAGCCTCCAGTGCAAATGTAAGCTTGCAAGCAAGACACACACAAACACACACACACACACACACACATACAAAATGACAGACTTACGCTCTTAAGTCACACCTCTGCTTGTGTTTCCGCAGCATTGATTGGCTGTTAAAAAAACAACGTCAAAAAAAAATGTTTCATTCACCTTTGACTTTTGGTTTTCTGTTCAACGTTTAAGGAACCTCCAGATTTAACACACTCCAAAAAAAGTTGGGACAGAGGCACTTTAAAGCTGGTCATGATTTCATAGATCAGCTGATGGAATTGTGGTACAAAATCAGCATCATGGAAGGGCGGAGTCTTTGGGGAGCTGTAAGACGGGCGGAGGAACTCCAGTTTATTAACAAATGGGTGGGAAAAGGATTTAAATGTTTAAAAACGATTTTGTCACTAGGAGCTACTCCTGAACCCCGGATGTGATGGAGGAGGTAAACGCCATTTTGGGCTTTTCTGTTGTTGTGTCCCAGTATTATATTAATATATTAACTGGCAGTCGTGCAACATCTTTACACTGCCTATCTATAACTTATTCCACTGCCTACACAGTATAGTACTATGAGTGTGTGTGTGTGTGTGTGTGTTTCTGTGTGTGTTTGTCTGTGCTGAATGACCAGCATGATGCAGCAGCCCAGCAGGGGTCAAAGTGACCATATGCTAAGTATACCCGGGGAATTTG
>JAVSBV010064098.1:0-10487 GCA_033117975.1 Parotocinclus spilosoma
GCTGTGTGTGTTTATATGTGTGTGTGTGTGTGTGTGTGTGTGTGTGTGTGTTTGTGTGTGTGTGTGTGTGTGTGTGTGTGAGATGCACAAGACAAATGATGAAAAAACAGTTATTGCATTAGCTGTCCCTTGGGGAGTTGAGGAGACAAGGTTATACAGAAGACTGGAGTCAGCAAGTCTCTCCGACTCACATTCTCCCCATTCTCTCACCAATAAAGCAATTTTTGATTCAACCTTTGATTCAATCTTTGGTTGTTAGCAGAACTACAGTTATCTTCCAACAACCACTGATTGCGCAATCATACTACAAACTGAGATAAGACTGAAATCACTCATAAACTATACGTAGTTTAACACTATTAGTAGTTTAACATTAAAAATATGATATTTCAACAATATGTAACATTTTTTATTTACAATAAACATGACGTGTCACAGATGTCACAGATCCTTCGTGTGACAGATCCCACGTGCCCTCGTGTCACAGATCCCACCAAGATCATGTCTTACCATTGATGCGGTATAGCACATAGAATTATGTGCTATTATCATGTCTTACCTTTACTGACTAGTGCAATGTTATGTTTAAACTGCTTTATGGTTATCTCATCACTGCTAATAATAAAAAGCATGTCGTTAGTTGGTATTTACTTTTCATGTATACCTCAGACCGTTTTAGACAAATTTGTTTGTTGGAAAGTTTCATTTTCTGAATTTAAAGTATAACAAGATATTAAAAAAAACAGGAGCAATTCCCGACTCCAACACATTAACAGCCTCCCATACAAACAAAACTGCACATATAAAATTAACGCACAATAAATGACCATAGATAAGAAATTAAATATGCCCCTAGAAATTAAATGGACATTACATAAACTTCACCCCTGTGACTTAACACCAGCACTACAGCATCCCGCTTGTCACCAAAGCCCATTTAAAAGAAACCAGGCTCCCTGCGGAGTCTCTAATTAGATTATTGTTTTAGGGATCAACCAATATGTAATTAATTAACATAATCTAGTTGTGCTGATTATAACCAACAGGACAGCCTAATGAATACTTAAAAAAAATTTAAAAAAAATTAAGACAGACACAACCAGACGGTTAGACGTAGTGAATTTTTTATATACGAAACAGTGTTGAGTAAAGACCAAGTTGAAATACAGTTTTACATTTTTTGGAGTAGTGCTTCTGCTGTTGGAGTGTTACAGATACTAAATCTGATTCTCCAGGAAACAAGCCAGCAAGCTTCACTTGACATTGCACATGTTTACTGTCCTTTTACACATTCCGGATGAAAGCAAAGCTCCTTGGCCTCGTCTAGAGCCATCCATCTGCTAGCACGTGTTTAACGTTAGAAATCGCTATAGTTCTCTAGCTAATGGGAATAGGCACTCAAACAAATGCATCGAATTTACTTTCACTCACCGCTGCCATAAAAGGCCAGACTTAATGAGTCTGAATCCATCATCGGCATAAAGACAGTCTCCAGATCAGCAAACATGACCTGGACTCACATACAGAATGAACAGAAGACTGAACACCTAGTAAAGACCCAAATCTCTGACTTTTTCAGATTCCTGAACTGCCAACCAAACACACAAATCAAAAGGTCTGTTTGTCTACCCTTGTTCACTTAAAACAACTGCTTACAAATATTCTTGGGATGCATTTAGATCTGTAGTTTGGTTCACTTGGTACAGACCAAAGCAAAAATTGATAAATTGTTGCTTTGTATATGTGATATGTACAGTAAACACAAGTAATAATGATAGATTTTGCAACTGAACTCTCATAACTTCCTAAACATGCTTGGGTGATTTCTTAATATGTGCCAGTATTCCAAAAGAGTTCCACCAACTTAATTCTGCACGCAAAGGAATGCATGCTGCAAGGAATTGTTGTTAGGATGCCTATATCAATGTGTAACTGGCAACTTGCCTCATTTAATAATAAAAAACAGCTTTGCTTTAAGTATTCTGTTCTTTGGAAAGTAGAGATCAAGTACAGTTACATAAACTGAATTACATTTGTTTGATAACTGTTGCATTGTTATATACAGAACTGTGCAATAGTCTTAGGCCACCATTAGATTTGTTGTTTTAGCAATAGTATAAAGAGGTCCATCAAGAATGGACTGGCCATTCATTACTTGAATTTTCCCCTGGGATATTGATATCTGTCTGTCTGTCAGTCAGAGGAAGTATCAAGACAACTCTCGGTGGGTCGCTCTGTGTGGAGAGCTGAAAGTACTGTAAAACCCAATTAGAAGTATTGTAATATTGAACTGTTTATTAGTCCATAGAGCACGGCCATTAGCCAATCAGAGACAAGCCGCCACCCCCAGCATAAAACAATCGCAACAATCAGGAATAGCTTAAAAAATGCAAAAATAAAAGGAAGAAGATGGAGAACGAAACGGAGACAATGTAGAAAAAGCGCAAAAAGTACTTAAGTACATAAACATGATAAAACACTTTTTTTTTTAAAGTCAAAGAAAAATTAATGAAACTGAATAAATTGTTCAGATGTTGGACTGAGGACAAGCAAACAGAGGTAGTGTCCAGGTTGACTTTGCAACATCAGCTGGCTCGCATGAGAAGATCCTGTCTCTAATGACACCTGTACCCTACTCAAAGCAATACATAAAAATGAAAACAGCGTTTCAATCAACAGTCCGGAATATAAGTGGCTTTTGGATGGAGATTCTGCCATTTCATGTCCAACATTGTTCACTTCATATGATGAAGTCATCTGAGACAGCACCACTAGTCTTTGATTCTCAAAACAAGGTGGATACGGAGAATTTCATTTAGGATTAATTAGGTTAAATTAGAGTTAATTAGGAGTGTTGTTCATAAATATGTGTCCACAGTAACTGATGGCAGGCTTATTTGTTTAAGACAATTAGGAAAGTTCAGGCTTTATAGTAACATTGCTTAGAAGTTTACTGAGACAAGACTGGAAAACTCCAATTCAATAATAAAACCAAAACTGAACAGAAGATTGCTCCTCTAGTAAAGTATGTATATGATCATTCACATGATCATTCTACTTGTTCTAGAATGTGATTCTAGAGAGCTGTTGTGAAGTGAAACGTGATGGGGCTTTTTTTCCCCACTTTGAAGTTGATGTGATTGTAGTGGGCTGATCTAGAAAAAAAAGTCCAGGGCTTACTCTGGGTCCCAAGTCCAGCCCTGAATACCATGTATAACATATAGTAACATCTGACCGAATCCAAAAATGTCAAACTTGGGTTTGTCGCTGCACAGTACTCCTTTCCACTGATCTTCAATGTATGTATAGAATATATTTGCACTGTTTTCCCCTTCCAAAAGTAGCTTTGTTCCTACTACCCTTACAAAATACAATTCCTGATCAAGCTCTTGGGACTGTCAACTTACCATCCCGATGAAGCTTTCACATGCTGGTAAGAGTAAGGGAAGGCCACACCAAATACTTGTCACTGTGGCCTATCAGGTATTATTACCTGTGGCCTATTATTATTAATTGACTTGTATTAGCACGTGTCATTCTGCATCTCACCACGCATGTTTTTTCTTAAGGGAGAATCCCTGAAGTTCACCAGAAAGCAAACTATCACATTGCGGGGGCAGGTAGACACCCAGAGCTTACTGTTTTTGCGAGTAAGCATTTACAGCAGGAACTCTGCTTGAGCACTCATCCACCTCCACTTCCTTAAACTCTTCTCACCATCAGTCTCTTACACTGAATGCCTCTAACAGAGAGAGAGGGGTGAGAATGATCTGTACGATCCTTAAAGGAAGCACATGGCTAGACCACTTAGGGTAAGGACCGGATGTCTGTCAACATGGGTATTGTTTGTCAGGGGATGTGAAAATTGAAGCCTGAATACAAACCCACGTGACAAGATGTCCACACAAACAATTACTAATGAGGGCACATTCTTTATTAATGTGCTTCCGGACAACTAGAGTGATTTGTGCACTGTTGATGAAGGGCCTATTCAAAACAAGGGTCAATGACACTCACCTAGCCGGTCGAACTCTACGCTGTTGCAGTGTGACTGGCCACGGCTCCAAGGGCAGTAGAAAACAGAGCCTCCTTCTTTGATGAACGGTTGGCTGGTGTTAGCCTTGGGTGCTCCAACAATGATACTTGCGCCCCTAAAAAACACATTTAAAGCCAAATCAAATAATCTTCAGTACTTTCAAAGAAAAGGAAGAATAATGAAGTCATTGTGGTGTTGTTGTTTCCCCCCTTTCATTCAGTGATGAAAACTACAGAAAAGAAAGAATTTGCTAAATGGATTTGTGCTAATGTACTTCACAGCACTGTAACCACTGCTTGTTAGTTTGTTGGCAGTGCACAAGGGCTTCTCTCGCCAAAGCGCCACACTCATACAAACTAGAAATAAATGGGAAAACATGATCGGATTTTGCTAGAGCAGAGCCATTTAAAGCCGGTGCTTTAAATGTGGTGTTAAACACACACACAATTTCTAATCAAGTTCCAGCTGTTACTGTGCGAAAGTATTAAGCCACCATAAGATTAGATACACTGCTGTTGTAGAAACCATATAATGTCCATCTATCCATTATTTATCAGTATCTTTATTTGCATAAAACCAGAAAATGGTCAATCGTTTTACTAAGTAGGAGTGTACACTCGCATGATTCGATTCACGATACCAAGTTGACGGTTAGATTTCTGTTTTTTTCTAAAATGTAAGCAACGCAAAAATGCACATTTTCTTGAACAAGGTAAAAAAAACATTTTACACAAAAATTTGAAGACACAATGTAAAGAAATGACTACAGAAGTTTAGAATTTTACACAAAATGCTCTGTAATGCTCCAACTTATGAAAACATTTGTTTTTTATTTCTGAAATATAAGTCAAAATTACATTTTTTACTTGGATAAAAATTTTATAAATTAATTGCAGTCTGCTGCAATTAAAAGAAGTTAGATGTTTTAAAAGGGTATGGGAGCATGACACCCTCTGGTGTTAAAAAAATGCAATTGCATTCAATGGAGTGTGTAAATAGAATGCAGCGATACATTGTGTCACAATGAATTGTGACCCCCCCCAATTAAGAGAATTAAGGATCCATGTTGGAAATGTTTGGGTCTGGTAATCGACAATGTGTTGCATATGGTAATTACACCATTGTTAAATCAACATATCTAGTGATGGTTTAAGACTAATCCACACACCTATATCACAAGCAGTAGGTATGTTACTCTTATCTATATGTTTTTATTTAAATGTAAAGAGAAATAGATCAATAAATAGGGCTTAAAGAGACAGTGATGAATGTGAACTGCTGCAAATCATAAGGGCTGGTTAATCATAGCCATATGGCTTTAAACCCATGCCTGTTGACCTGCACTTTTGACAGGGTAGAATTCACTATAAAAGGGCAGAAAGTCCTAAGCATGATTTTCATCAGTTGAATCTTCATTTGCCACACAGGAGCAAGAGTGGGTACAGCAAAGACATGCCCTCGTTGCCTGCTAACTTCCTATCGTCTTTCATCCCATTAAGGCCAGTCCATTTAGACATGGAAGGGTCAGGAGCGTTGAGGGATTCAGTTGGGGGATGGGGTAAACCTACAGGAAGAGAACACCCTTTCCTGCCCCATGGGCTTGCCTCAGTGATGCGTGACTGAAAGTTACCTCACAAAGCTTACATTCAGCAAGTCCTCTAGCCAGCAGGCCTTAGTAGAGTCATGTCCACTTTAGATCTATTAGAGATAGTGTCTAGTGACTGGAGCCAGTTTTATCCACCTTTAGGGTAAGTGCACAGTAAACAAAACTTAGCTAGGCCATTTCTTTATTTGTAATTATTGGAAGAATGGAACAAAGTTTAAGGTGGTCCTTGAATGTTTCTGAACTCACAATGTCCAAAATTCAACTTAAAAAACGAACCCAATTAAACAAATGAGACTTCAACCCAGTATTACACACTTGTAAGTGGCAAATGTAAGTGAACCTCTGCTTTCAGTATCTGGTGTGATCCACTTGTTCAGCAGTAACTGCAACTAAATGTTTCCAGTATCTCAATTCTAGCCCACTCCTTTTAGTACAAAAGTGTTTCAACTCTATTGCGTTCTATCAGGTGGGCTTCCTCAAGCAAAATGTTCACTTTAGGTCGTTCCACATTTCTACTGGATTAATTTCAGGACTTGGCCATTCTAAAGCATTACCTTCAGTCCTCTTTAACCATGCTGTGGTAGAAAGACTTTTGTATTTAGGACCATTGTCCTTTCTTCAGAGATAAATGCCAGAAACTTTCTACTTTATTCTTATCCAACCACAAAACATTTTTCCTGTAGCATTCTGGCTTGTCCTCTTGATCTTCAGCAAACCACAAACGATCAGCTAAGGAACTTTTGAAGAGCAGTCGCTTTCTGTTGCAACCGTGCCAAGCATAGCACTGTTGTTCAGTTTTCTCTTGATGAAGGAATCATGAACATTCACTTTGGCCAATACAGGAGAGGCCTTTTACCTGCTAATTATAGAGGTTCACATAATGTAGACACTCGCATACATGTAAACCTGTATAATTATCCTCAGTACATAAATTACATTTACATTTATGTCATTTAGCAGACGCTCTTATCCAGACCGACTTAAACCAACTAATACAGTCTTACAATCCAAGCAATTGTTGGTTAAGGGCCTTGCTTAGAGATCTGTGACAGAGGTGGGAATTAACCACCTTAACCACTAGGAAACCACAATCCAGGTATAATTGTGTCTCATTTGAAACAATTAAATCTCTTTATTCATACTTTTAGCAAAAATGTGCTGTTTTCGGTCATTTTAAGGCAGAAATAAAGAAAGTGTACATTTACAACACTGGCTTATTCAGAGTAACTGCTTATTCATAGAAAAATTAAGGAGTTGAGGGTTAAGTGTAGAAGGCCAGAGCTTCAACAACTAAGCTCCTGGATGCTTTAATAAGCACTGTAAACTATGTGAACAAATGAAAAGCAATGCTCAGACTCCTCAAATTGCCAACAGGAAATACAGAAAGACAGGAAAATGCTTGCAAAAGATGAAGGGATAACAGAGGACATAAAAGTTTCCCAGGGGTTACTGGGTTTTTAGGCCACTACAGGGAATGGCCTCCTACCATAGACATAAATTACTTGTCGAAAACAAGGTCCAGAGTAGGCTTTTGCTTTCTGAAAACGAAAACACTCATCCTTCCGGCTTGAAGAGGGCGTCCCAGTATTTTCCATGTGTTTTAACATCCCTAAGGAACAGTTACGCCTAGCCTGAGGAGTAATGTCATTCCCAGAAGAAAAAAAAAAAAACACTGTTAAAAATGTCCAGAGCACAGTTTTTGGTACTGGGGTGAACAACTTTTACTAGAGATAACATAAAGCTTACTTTATAATAACATGTTGCCCATCTCATCTAGCTCATCGAATCAAGTATTGAAAGTAAAAAAAAAAAGAAAAAGAAAACCACAGTTAGTCCATAAGTGTTGCTGTTCAGTTGAGACAGCTGGCCGCTGCCCAGCAGTGTATCACAAAAAAAACGTAGTAAAAAATAGTAACATTGAAAAATTATAAAGTTATCCATCGTAAAAATTATACAATACTAAACTACACACCGGGGCACGCATAATCGATCACATGACCCTATGTTAACAGCTGTAGGATCGGCATGCACCAGCTGTCTGTCTCGCTTCCTTGGGAGCTTCCTACAACCTAGTTCTCGGGCTATTCATCCTAGCGTAATTATATGCCAACTAAAAGCAATGCTAAACTTCCACATCACTCTAGATAAGGGCAAAATGTAAATGTGGCCATCAGGCCAGGCTGAACAACTACAAAAACAATATATATATATACTACCAAACTATACTGCTCACAAAATTTTAAATGAAAACTCCCCTAATGAAACATCTAAGTTTTGTGAGCAGTGTATGACAATAACTAAGGTCATACACAGATGCACCATTGATGTAGAGCTTGCAAAAATGAGACATGCCTAGGCATTAGTTTTGCAGCTAATCTGTTTCATACAGGCAAAACCAAGGTTTCATAAGGTGGTGGTAACACAGCTGTGTTCAACATGACTGATACGATAAAGGTTTTAAAAGTAAACAATACAGCATGTGGTGAACAACAGAACCGAAGAGAAGACTGGATTGTTACTTATCACACTATATGCCATAATAAGTGTATTTACATGCACTTAATAATCGGATAACTGTAGAAAATCAGATTTTGTCCAAAACCTGATCGTTTATATGCACTACGGTAAACAGATAACAGTAAAGGCAATAATTGGATTTCCCATTTTGCAACCACTTAAACTCACAGAAGGATTTGATGTAAAACTCTTGAATTATTAAATAATGCAATTGTTCAAGTGTTTGGACGTCATTTTGTGGGAGCTCCATTTAATTTCAGGGTTGCCAGATACTGCAAGAGGAGCAAGCAGCCAGGTCAGCGTAAAGAAGTCCAAACAGAAGCCTCTCATAATATAAGGGCCTGGCAACCGTATTTGATGCTGCTAGCCACCTATGAGAGAGCTCTATACACTATTCGGGTTACATATGCTTGTATTTGCAGAGTGAAAAAACAGTGAAATCTGTGTAAGGATATACATGCACTGAGAAATATGATTACTAAGACAAAAATCAGCTCCGTTTTCTAGGCCTTAATCCGATCGAAGAAATCAGAGTATACTATTTACAAAAGAGTTTTGCATTCAGGGGCAACATTAAGGTTCTGGATGACTGACCAGAAGGTCCATAATTCCTGGAGAAAACACTGTGGAGCCTCTGAGAAAGGCTCTTAATTCTAGTTTGCTTAAATTGTTAGATTATATCAGTTGTATGTCGCACATCAGGTATTCTTTTCTTTAGTCATGTCAATGACTTGCAACTGATACAACCTTGTATGACACCCCTAAAAGCAGGGATACACTTTTAAAAAGTTTTTCATTTATTTTCATTAGCTGTATCTCGCATCACACATGAAAGCAATTTCCATTGAATTAACCTTAAAGAACTAGATCTGTGGATTTCTACATGACACGATTGTTCAAACCACATCAAAACGGCAAAAGAAAACTTGCTTACAATAGTGCATCAGGATGCAACTTGGGACAAGCTAGAGTTTATTTTGCCAAGCTTCTGCTGACACGGCTGTGCTTTAATACCTCTGCTCTAAACGTACTCAATGCCCCATATAAATACCAAGGATATGCACAAACACAAATGAACACACTAAACACACTGCAGTCATCTTACATATGCATTGATAACTGCAGATAGAATGAGCCAACAAACACACTACAAACACTCCCAACACTGGAACCTCAAAAAAAACATAGGAAATGCATCAAAGGAAAAACCCTCTCATCAGCTTGTTGAAAACTGTTGAGTCTTCTGTGTCACACAATCTAGTTTTAGACACACACACACACACACACACACACACACACACACAATGCTTTGATTGTAATCTCAAAGAATTGCAAATAAGCAGCAATTAGCATGTAATGGGTCTTTATCAGGGTAGGATCAGTCTAGCCTAAACTGCTTTTTCTCCCCACCAAGGACTTAAACGTTGGTTAATATGAGCACAGGGATAAGAGCTTGATTGCTTTTGGTCAAAAAACTTTAGTTTGGGAAATGATGCTGAGAAAGGCCAACCTACACCCAAACTTTTATGCAGCTGCTGAACAGACCTACAAAGGTGAGAAGGAATTCGGGCGTTTCTTCTGTAATTCACCATCTTAACAGAATCTCAATTCCCTTCTAAAAATCAAGTCCAAACAAAGAAAACAATCCTAACGAAACATAGGAATTTACCAAACTCTATACGCTAGTTCAGCTCACATTTACACACATTTTATCCAATAACAGCCAACAACAGGGTGGACGGGTCCTTAAGACAAGTACCATCTTAACACTCATTTTATTTAATACGCACTGACAAAATCTGGTGAAAACACAACTAACCAAGTTAAACACATGCAAAGGAAGTAACCCCACAAGCACACTGAAAGCCGGATGGCTTAGATCAATCTTACATGGGTGCCACAGTGGAGGGAAAAAACTGTATATAAAACTAGTATACATGTTTTATGCTTTGTGCAGGGCTCTCAAGTTTTTAAGTTTGGTGGGAGTGAGATTTTATTTTTTTTGGGGGGGATTAGGGTCACCCATCGACCCATTGACCCTCCAAGAGTGTGTTCAACTTGAAAGAGAACCAGTTTGATTTGATCAAATTTCACAGTTTATTGTATAACATATAATTACAAACAAGTACAGGCAAGAAGAAAAACAAACATAACAAAAACACAAATTTATCCCCACTGAACAACGGTGGACATTTTGTCTGTGCGATGAGTGATATTGAATGTTGTAAGTGTTTGTGGCAGATTTAGATGACTTGATCACAGACACTGGGGGTTCCCATTTAAAGCAATGAGGCTCAATGCCAGCCATTTTGACGGTCATGATTGCCG
>JAVSBV010064109.1:0-10486 GCA_033117975.1 Parotocinclus spilosoma
AATCGGACCAGCCGGTTATTAGGACCAAAACCATCGCGTCCCGATGTGGTCCCATTAACCGGAATCGACTGTATTTTTAAATTATTTTTTACTTTACACTCATTCATTATCTTCTGTTTAATCCACATGTGGTTGTGGGCCAGCCGCCCACCCGGCAACTCTGGGTGCAAGGGCAGGAACAACCCTGGCAGGGCACCCAGGCAGGGCACCAATCTATCGTAGACCACACACACACACACACACACACACACACAGTCACACACTACAGGCTACTTTAGAGACACCAATTAACCTAACATGCATGTCTTTGGACTGTGTGAAAAAAAAAACGAGTACCCGGAGTAAACCTATGCAGACTCCAAACAGAAAGGACCCAGGCCGCCCCACCCTGGGATTAAACCTGGGACCTTCTTGCTGTGAGGCAGCGGTGCCCCCCACCAGAACCCCCGTGCCGCCTCACTCTACAGTCTGTGCAACCATATTCTAAATGAAGCTTAACTATACGTATAAAGGAACCTAAGAGGAAGGGGGTTGCCTTGGAGGGCCAAAAGAAGAGGAAAAACCTCCCCAGGAGATGTTTTTCTTAGAGATGCAAGACAGAGATGCAGCTGAAGGATGAAGGCCTTTGTTCTTTCCGTGGAAGCAGCTTCCCGGGGCATCTCAGGGAGGATCATTGGCAGGCCAGCGTGGGATAAAGAGTAATAGCAGAGTAGAAGGCGAAAGCCGAGGGGAGACGCGCTCAAGTCGGAGAGCCGAAGGGAAGTTATTCTGACCGTACTCTAGTGCTCTAGCGGTCCAGTACTCCAGTATCCGTCGGTCCCCCGAAGCGTAGCCTTGGCGAACAGAAGCGTCCCGCAAGAAAACCGAACCCTCTGCTTCCAGACTTCTCAGCCGTCTTCTCACCTTTCCTTATCCCTGCATGCGCACTGACCTAGTTCGAATCTCTTCAGGCTCTTTAAGCATACGCTCGCCCCGTGAGCTCGTTCCGTTTTCATCTGTTTAGTCGCGTAAAGTTTTGTTTCGAGTAGCCGAGTGATTGCTGCTCAGAAAGGCTTTCACGCTGACACACTTTCCAATCTCATTACTGCAAATAAAAGGTAAGACATTGTCCTTTCCTATTAGGCAAAGCGTAAAGAATCGACTAGGGATGTTAATATTCTCCCTTTGGATATTCCCAATCGTTTAAAGCAAGCGTGTGAATTTTGCTATCTTGTCCGTGCAGCTGTTCCAAGCAGCTTAGGAACTTGTCATTCCCAAGTTCGGATGAAAAAGGAAAGGCATCGTTTCTCATTTTAAGCCTTGAATGCTATGGATTGAAGCACCGGTCGTGGAAATAAAAGGCTGATATACACCAGGCTACTGGCACGTTCCGAACGACTGCCATGTTGAGACGACGGATCGGGGCGCGGCTAATGAGAGACTGGTTACAGATTTCTTAATTTAGCCTCGCATGGGGAAACAAGGTCATTTTTTGTATGCATTGTGTATTTTCGGAACAAACCACTCTGTGGTGCGGTTTAACAATGCTACCAAACTATCCAATCCTTCACCGATTGATTTTCGGAACGAACAATTAACACAACTGATTACAATTTAGTCTTTGAGCCAGGGATGGATCATGGTCTCGCAGCGTTCCTACAGGCTGTGCTCGTATATCCCAGTGAATGTGAACATCGATTTTTGGGAAGACAGGAGTGACAGTGCCCTCGGCCAGTGTCTGCAAGCTGTGCAATAACGTGGAGAGATCAGTTTATCAAACGCCCTCTGCGTATTACGCCGTGTTTATTACCCGACCCGTCCTCATAAAGGCCCAGCTCTTCTCGCTTCCCTTCGCTTGTCGAAACATGATTTCCAGCACATCAGCACAGTCACAGTCTATTTCAATTGGGCCAGTCGTGACAGCAATGGGCCATGAATCAATGCATACTTTAAAACTAAGTGGATGCGACTGTTCGGAAGTTCGGAACGACGTCTTTTCCGTCAAAGAAATCACTGTTAATGCGTGACTTTTTATATTAAGGCCAGACTTTTTTAATTGTTTGTTCCTCGGATGTCCCTACTTAAGAATCTACAGAGGAGGAAAAAAAAAAAAAAAAAAAAAAATCTTTATTTTTTAGCACTTTTTCAATTTCTCAAAGACTATGTGGAATCAATACAAGGAAGGAGGAAGAAATGAATTTTTTTTTTTTTAATTTAAAACTTAACTGTATTTAATCTACAATTAAATTAAAGTGAATCTGGAAAAAAAAATTAATGTACAGAACAAAACCGTTGGCTCGCCACCGGAGGGCAGAAAAAGCTAAGAAAAATGTAACATTTTTTTTATTTCAACCATTGGTGCTGCGGAGGATCCACGAAGACCCCCCCCCAAAAAAATCGTTTTTTTTTTGTATTCTTCAAACATGATCGTCGGCGGATCCGCGAAACAAGCAATAAAAAAAAGTCTGGCCTTATATACATATATTACGTATAGCAACATAGTCTTAGTGCAACTCAATTACGTTCAAGCAAATCACTTGTGGCAGATCAAGGACCCTAATCTCCAATCGTTGCAAATCTTTGCTCCAAACTACTCGAAGACCAAACAAGTGCTGACTGTCAAGGACTTTATTCTAGAACACCTGACCTAAAGCATCAGTCTTGAAGACGTCACAAGATGCTCCTCGGAATGTTGTGAAGTCCTGCTTGAAAACATGGATTATTAGATTTGTCATTGATTTACATAATTTAGCAGACGCCCTTATCCAGATCTACTTACAATTCATACAGTCTTACAATCCAAGCCATTTGGGTTAAGGGTCTTGCTCAGGGACCCAACTGTGGCAGAGGTGGGATTTAAACTCTGGACCTTCTGGTCCATAGTCCAGCACCTTAACCACTAGGCCACCACAGTGCCACATCAAACGTGGAGTTATCCCAGCGTAAGAAAACATAAGGAAGAACATGCCAAATACTACAAATTTAACACGTATCAAATAATAATTTTTTTACTCACTTTGATTTTCTTACCTTCTGATGGGAATAACTTGACAGGAAGAAGGATAATGCTTTTATTTTGTATTCTCACTGGGGTTTGCCTGTACTTTGTGGTAATACCATAATGACCGTTATACCTTAATCACATCAAAAGTTATTTAAATCAAATCCCATAATTACAAGAACGCCTAACCCCGCCCACCTGCCAGAGATTTGGCGGAATTTCTTTCCTGCGTTCCTTCATACATTCTTAATTGTGTTATTTTTGTTTCATGGCAACAAAAGGTTGTCAAGCTTACCAGTCTATTCTTTACAGGATTCACTGGTTTTATATAGATATACAGGGTTTGCCAAAAGTCACAGGACACCCTTTTATTATAAATATATTACTAGAGCAAAAGTCTTAGGCCACCATTAGATTATGTAGATATACAGGGTTTGCCAAAAGTCACAGGACACCCTTTTATTATAAATATAGTACTAGAGCAAAAGTCTTAGGCCATCATTAGATTATGTAGATATACAGGGTTTGTCAAAAGTCACAGGACACGCTTTCATTTCATAAACAAAAGGGAAAAGGATATATCGGAATACTCCGGCACTTACTGGGTGACGAGGCATATCTTTTAGGCCATGTCCAGAACATGGCTGCCGTCTTGGAACTGCTATATTGGCTCAAGGGCAGGTTTTTTTTTCAAGGGGAAGGTGGTCATGTTTATTCAAGGTGTAGTCTGGTACAAAGCTTTGATCGCCCCTGGCTTTCTACGTTAAGACCTTACCAACCTTACGTTTAGGGGCTCGTTTTGGCTGCTCTTTATTTGTTGTGTTTTTTCATGCTGAGAGATTCGGCGTTTAAACGCGAGTGCAAAGCGCGCCTTGATGTGGCGTCTTCAAAGCCTGAAATTAACGTGCTATTTAAGAAGGCCGCGGCTAATCGCGGAAAATATACTCGCTGATTGCGCCGTGCTTAAGGCGAGTGGGATTTGAAAGTGGCTGCGACGTAGATGAAACAGTCTGAACGTTCAACCTCGGAGCCATCGAGAACACAATGGGAACGCGAGCTCTTATTAAACGAATGTTCTGTGTGAGAGAGTGAGACACGTCAAGGGCTCCGATACTCCGATAATAGGTTTTACCCTAATAAAAAGACTTTCAATGATGGCTTTTCTCTTATGAAAGATTCTTTCCGTAAAGCCTAAGTGGTCAAAGTCAGTGCATTAGTCTGAGTTTGCCAGATTTATCGCAGTTTATAGCTCTCTCTTATTAAAGTCCAATCAGTTCAATTGTATTTATTTGTACAGCACTTTAATCAATAGAAGCTGCGCAGAGTAGCTTGTGACAGGGGGCACTCCTTGTCTGGTCTGGCTCCTGATCGGAGTCTCTTCTGGGTCAACCCAGGTCCTTTCCCATGCTAGTACTCAGACTCTTCGGTCCCCTTTTATTACAAATATAGTACTAGAGCAAAAGTCTCAGGCCACCATTAGATTATGTGGATATACAGGGTTTATAAAAGTCACAGGACACCCTTTAATTTAATAAACAAAAGGAAAAAATATTTATCTGAATACCCCGACACTTAATGGGTGACGAGGCCTGTTTTTTAGGCCATGTCCAGAACATGGCCGCCATCTTGGAACTGTTATATTGGCTCAAGGACAGGTTTTTTCCATGGGGAAAGTGGTCATGTAGGATATCAAAGAAGACCAGAATTGTCTCCGAAATCGATTGGTGCAATCAGATTTGCAATATCTCTTATAGTTCAAAGGTTACGAGCACAGAATCTTCCAAACTTTTTGTTGTCGGTCACATGTCAATAAAAATGGAATTGACGATTTTGTCGTCTGGGGATTGCCCCAGCCATATCCTAGCAACAGACTTCGACAAGCGACACCCAGAAAGATCAGCAATTTCACACAGCACTGTTACATCCCTCATAGCCAAAACATCCTAAGAAACCGGGACTGTGGACGACCAGAAACGTAGCAATCTTCTGAAGAACCGAGCAAGAAACCTCAACAATGGTTTTGGCAGCGTTTGTGAAAAACAGTGGCGAGTATTTAGTGTGACTTCCCCTTACTCTTGAGGAACAGCAGCATGTGGCAGCTTTATCAGGATGCCAGGTTGATCAGGAACCTGGATTTAGGAAGGGTAGCAGCCAAATAACCACTTTTTCACAAGGGGAACATGGGTTAAAATGCTAAGATGATGTACATTAAAGCTTACAATGATTGGAATTAGTGGATCAGAGTATATTTTGGGATCGATCATTGGCATGAGGTTATGTACACACAATACAATCATGATATCGTTACCCACAAGTCTAATAATGGCCTAATATTAAGTAAATGAATTCATAAAATAACTCAAAGAACAGGATCAAGAGCGCATAAGAACCTCCTCGCATGGCTGCCAGTGTTTAAAAAGTGTACCAGGAGCTGCTCATTTTCTTCTCAGACTAATACGTGTCAGAACACAACACCTCTGTCCCGTTAAAAAGCACACGGCCTGTAAGCCGCTCGTCGAAACAAGAACGCGACCTTATTGCACCTTAAAACTGCTGCAAAACGCTCCCAAAAATTCAGCGCGAGCATGCCGTTCACGTAACCGCCGGCGTGTGCAACATTCACCGCTCTGACACCCTGTGATACCTTCTGGAGCTGTGCCAACACTACCCACTTCACATCTCAGTAGCTCTGCCACCTCTACCCCCCCCACCAACCCCCCCGCCCCCCGCAGACTCACCCGCCCATGCCATCTGGGCCGTATTAATCCCTTTGCACGTTTTTTTTTCCTCCTTTGGGCTTAAAGACAAGCCAGGCAGCTAAGCAAATCTCCAAGGTTAGACTGTGAAGTGGATGAAGAGGGCTGTGCAGAATCTCTACGTCTGCCGGTGCAAACGCCCGTGTCTGTCTGTTTCGCTCGCCGCTTTGAGGGCGCGCTATAGAAATCCAGTCAGCAGAGAGCGAGATAAAGAGCGACGGATAAAGCAAAGGGGAGAACTAGCAGGAGCAAACTCCTTTTATTTGCGGCTCCCGAGAGCCGTCGTTCAGGATTTAGCCAAGTTCATTGGCGAAGGTCGTCTTTTCACTTTAAATGCATGAACCTGGATGGGATTTACCAATTAAACGGCTTGTTGTAATTCATACATGATCCTCTCACCCCCTTGTTTTCATGCTGTTTTACTGACCATGAAATGAACTCGGAGCGTTGAGCCTCACGTTCATACGCAATCGGGTTCTGAGTTTGCCTCCAGTCTGGTTAACGCAGTAGCTTTTGACTTTGTTGCAAACCTTAAAGATATTTGTTGAGATATAATACAGATTTATAAGCCATTTATAAGCATTTTATGTTTTCAATAACAACTAGAAAATGCAGCTCCTGGAGAAACTGTGAATGTGTGTTGCATCGGTGTGGTCGGTTCTGGCCTGGCACAGGTCTGAGACCTGGTAGGTTTTGGTCAGGTGTAGGCCCGAGACCCGGTTGATTCTAATCGGGCTCCGATCCGAGTTGGTTGTTGATAAGCGCACGACTGAGACCCGATTGGGCATGGGTCCAAGACACAGTGGGTTCTGGCCGGGCGCAGGTCCGACACCCTGAAGGCTCTGGCAAGGTTCATGTCCGATAACGGGTACATGTCTGAGACCTGATTAATTTTGGTCGGCTTTGATCTTTCCGCTACAGTAGGGCCATATAAAGTGAATGGGATGATTTTTTAAAGAGTGATAAAAAGTGAACGGATAGTGTGGTCACTCTGTAACTTAACATGACCGGTGACATCATACCCAGGTCCAGGCTGTCCGATTTTTGTGCATGTAGCTTAAAGATTTATCAAGCTACGGCTGTGCGAAATTTGCCGTAATGTTAAGTCAATGGAAATTTTTTCACAGAAAAAAGATGGTAGCGGGCGAACTAAACAATATTTTTCTTAGCTGTGTACAAGTACATTTCTCCCGAACGTACCGGACATTTCGGCGTTTGTTCGGTGTCGATATGCCGAAAGCTGTAGGAGGAGAAACCGATAGAAAATCGGCTGCAATAATAGTAGATGATAAATAGAAAAAAATTAGAGACACACAATTATAGACACACAATTATCAGGAATCAAAATAGCTGGAAAAAGATGTGCAATGCGATAAAGGTAAGGATTTGGACAGGATCTACTATATGTTAGATGACAAAATGTCAGGCAATAGCATCTTCTAAGCACAGATAAATACATTCTCAGTTTGTAGTCATACAAACCACTTTAATATGGCGTTAATTACTTAGCTTTGCTATGTCAAGATCTTGAGCCAATTACTGCGTGATCTTCGGACTTATTTTGTCACGATAATGGGATCAAATAAATGAGAAAGCAAATAAAACTCCTTATTCGAAAACACACATTAAAACATGTGAATCCACAGCTTTTGAGGGCAATGTGGCAAATGCACGGAAAATTAGGCAACACACTGCATTGTTGATTAGCCTGTAAAGAAAATTATAGATGACTAATTACCAGGATGGCTAAAGGAAAGCAATTAGGCTTCCCTTTTGTTTTGCAAGAACAACCTTGTAATCAGGGATTATAAATAAAACCCAAGGCCTGATGGGAGGGTTAGGTTTAATGTGATCCAAGCAAACCTGTGTGTGATTGTGTTGATACGGGACACACTGTATTAGTGTCTTCATCAACAGCGAAACCCTGCATGTCGCTGTGAGGCATGCACACCTTTGCCTGGTAAGTGCCGGTCTCTTTGTTCTCTGTCCAACCCTCACCGATTGATGAGCGAGACCGAGAGAGTTTTGGCAGAGCTGTTTATTTGCTTTCGCTGAAGCCAGGGCTGGTGTTTACAGTGAGTAAAGATGCACTCCACAGCACTGGATAGATGAGCAATATGAGACTCATTACTCCCAACTGCCTTTATCTACTTACAGGCTAGACACTGTAAAGAACAGGCCAAAGCACTGATGGATAGAAACAAAGATTTTGATCATTTTTTAGTAAGGGTATTGGGCTATTTTGCTTCCAGGGATGCACCCTTTATCAACCGAATTACTTTCTGGACATTAGTATGGACGCATAGTCTTTTTATGTGACTGTAATGTCAAAATAGAAGGTATTTTTACGTGTAAAAAGCGGGCAAACGGTACCTAAATGTGCCGGAGATACTGCTGAAAATGCGTGGAAATCTAAAAGAGGGTCTACACAATAATTATAGACGATACAGTCCATCCAGCCATTGTCTTTGGCTTAATCCACACAGCAGGTGCCCACCCGGCAACTCTGGGCACAAGGGCAGGAACAACCCAAGAAGGGGCGCCGATCCATCGTAGGGCACACATTCACACACTAATGGCCATTTTAGAGACACCAATTAACCTAACACGCATGTCTTTGGACTGCAGGGTTAAACCGGAGTACCGGGAGTGAACCCATGCAGACACAGGGAGGACATGCAGACTCCACACAAAAAGGACCCATGCTTGAACCCGGGACCTTCTTAGCCATAGACAGAAAACAGAATGAGTGAATGTGAACTAGTTCACATAGTTTTAGGTAAGGGAGTTTAGGCACGTAGTCGGGGGCACACAAAGAGGTCGTACTTACTACTTAAACAATGGGCAGGCACATACACTTAAAGGCGATATACAACAAAAACGAGTCTCCAAACACATCAACTGAGTTACAACAGTCTGTAGACGAGGTGAGCTAACAAGCAAGCGAGCACTTACTCATACAAACACACACGAATGATGAAATTCCTGATCTTAAACTCCCGCCTCTACACGTGGATCCAGTGTCGATTGCCTGTTAATGATTGCAACGGCAGGAGATTAAAAGCAGATTTGATTTACTATTATTATGTATAATATGTTAATGGTCGTTATCGTGAACAAGCATCGATCGGAAGGTTGTTAAATGCCGCTGTAGAGCCTCAAAAGTCCACGCTCTATTCACCAGGGAGGCACAGTTTACACAGTGGGTTGTTGCCTCCAGTGACTGCCTGTTTGGAACTTGCTCATGATACATTTCCACTATAGACTCCCGTGTCCCATGTGCATACCAGTAGACAGATTGGCTGCTCTGGAATACCCACTGAGATTTGAATGAGTGAGTGTGTGTTGCTCTGGGACACACCGGCTCCTTGTGCAGAGTGTATTCCTGTTGGTGTCAAGGGGTTTGGGAATAAGATTGCTCTTCACCATGAAGGTGACTGAATCCAGAGTTCTGAAACCAAAATGGCCAGATTCTGAGATGACATTACCCCCATGCTATAAGCTGAAATAAAAGTAATTGTATTAGCACAAGATCTGACTGCCAGGGCTAACAAACCTAACATCTCCTTTAAACGAATGTCAAGTCAAATCAAGTCAAATTTATTTATATAGCGCTTTTTATAACAGAGCATTGTCTCAAAACAGCTTTATAAGCATCTAATATTATCTTAAAAGACCAATCCCAAATTGAGCAAGCGTAGGGTGACAGTGGCAAGGAAAAACTCCCTGATAGTAGAAGGAAAAAACCTTGGGAGGAACCAAGACTTAATAAGGGACCCGACCTCCATGGGTGGCCTAGATGTTAATTACATAAATACTTAAAAGTATATAAGTAATAGTGAAATTAAGTAAATATTAACAATAATATTTACGTTAGCAGTAAAATAAGTAGCAAAATAGATTGTAAAATCAGTCCTCACTGGGAGTTCCTTGGAGGCACATCGTCTCTTGGTGACTAAATAATGGAAGGAGTTCCTGCACTCTGGTGGGACTGGGTTCTGTTGATGTAGACCAGTATAGTGATGCTGAGGTGGAGGAACGTCTTAGGTCTTAGTGTGTGGTGCTGGAACTGATACCGGAACATCTCTTCAGAGAGAAAAGAGAAAATGTAGTTACTTATGGGTTAGGAGCTCAAAGTCTATTATCGATCACTGATGCATGGTGCAGCATGAATGTATCTGCAACACCAAGAACTTCACCTCATCATCCCAGCACATCTTCAAATTGACCACTTCTACACAGTGTTCATTTTGACAGCAAATTTTGATTTAGTTTTAGTCTTAGTCTTGTGATTAAACTGTCATTTAGTTGTCTCAATTGTTTTTAGTTTTAGTCTAGTTTTAGTCGACTAATTATCCAAAGAATATAGTCGACTAAATCTACAGTCAATTCAGACTAAAATATAAAGGGTGTAAATTGTGAATACTTTTTCTTTAGTTCCCTTGAATTATTAAAGTCATTATATATACTCACACGAAAAATAAAAAAATATTATAATTTTTATACATTTTATTTTTTGACCAATTATGGAATATTATTAATGTTTGAAATACCAATATATTTTAATAAACATCTTTATTGACCTGACCCTGCATATTGAGCAGAACAATAAAATATTGATTATAAGTAGGTTTGCTACGCCTGAGAAATAAATGCATTGTTTATAACAAATGACATACATTAAATAATACATTCTATAACTGAGTACAGTAAAAGCAGCAGTGCCATTAGTGCAAAAATAAGCACCAAA
>JAVSBV010064130.1:0-10486 GCA_033117975.1 Parotocinclus spilosoma
TACCATGTGTATATTATATATATATATATATATATATATATATATATACGTATAATGTCTATATACGTCTTGGGTGACCATACACCCTACCGCCCTACTGAACCACCCTACTGAACAGTAAATGTGGGACAGTAAATTCTGGTCCAGTTTAAAAGGCTTCTGTTCCCCCTTATAAATATATCACCTGCTACTCAATCACCATAATTGAGTTTGCATCTCATTTGAGTAATTGAACAACTTTTTTTGACTTCATTTGCTTTAATTAAATACAATCAAATGCTTCTTTTTTTAATTGCTTCATGGTCATTTTGCAATAGCCCCTAATTTTTGTGAGCAATGTAATTTAAAATATTTAACATTATCCACCCTACAATGACTTTGAATGCTATGTGGAAAAGTATACAAAAATATATTAAATAGCACTGTGGTCCACTAAAAGAATGCAGAATGATGTTGCTGTCTTAAGCCAAGTTATTACTGGTTTAGAACAATGTATTAGAAAACAGAGCAAAGAAAATGCCAGTTATAAAGCCATGAAGGAGTAAAAAAATGTAACAAAAAAGCAGATTGTGTCTGCTAATTTAAGGGGGCAGATTTAATTGCATCTACTGGTAGAACACCAAATGAGAAAAAGTTAGTATTATTATTATAAATATAATGTATATAATGTATACATGTATATAATGTATGTATATAATGTAACATAAAGAAAGTGGCAAAATAACACTGCGTTCTTGTGGTAAAGCACCAAAGTGCATTACCATATCAACTGTTTTTGGACGTGTTGCAGGCATGAAATTCAGGATTGGATGTTTATTAACAAATTAAATTTACCAGACAAAACATGAAATACTCTGCACACAAAAATTGGGGAGATTTAATTAGGGGATATTTCATTTTTGCTGTATCCCCTAATTTTGTGAGCAATATAGCTCAGGTTCATACTGTCTGCAATGAAATAGAAGTCAAAGGAAGTTTGAAATGTAAAAAACACTGTTTTTATATGCGTTTCCCATACAGATTCTGATTACTTTATTCCAGACTTTTTCTGATTTTGGGTTCTTAAGACCAAGCAAATAGCCATTGATTGAATGGTTGGTTAGCTGTTAGATGCTCAAATTGACTGAACAACTACTGGTGAATATGAGGAGCACTGTGTGTTACTTCAAGCAGATGCAGACTGTAGAAGTTTCCCTCTGTTCTTTAAAAACAAGTGGACAGGGTGGCTGGCGTGTCTCATGACAGGTCAACACTATGACTTAATGTCCCACAGCCATACAAAGAACTGTGCAAGCAGTTTAAGAGGTCTGGACATTACACAGTGAACCTATGAATCCCTTAGTCACTGTTTCCCATCCGACATCAACCAATGAAGCATCCTGCACTGAATGTATGTTGTACCTGCTTCTTAAACAAGGCTTCCTAATACATGTTTAGGATATCTAGGTCACATTCTGGGGTTCATGATAACAAAGCAGCTACTTATACAACACTCATAGTGAAGTAATTTAAGGCAAGGTGTTCCCTAGCAATTAGTCAGCATTTAGTAGTCTGGTTGCGTTTCCTTTTTTCTGGGTAACATGGTGGAATTTGTTCTTCTTTTTGATGCATTCAAAATGTTCCTTGAGCTTTTGTTTACTTCTGATCTGCTAGTGTAGGTGGATCCTTAAAAGCTCAGAGAGTTCTGCTAAATGATTTAATTCAAAGAGGCGTTAAAATCTGGTGATGGAGCAACGCTTCCCTTTTGCACATTATAAATAACAAACCATATGGTATTTATAGATTCCTAGAGCTCTATAATTCTACTTGAATCATCCTTCTAAAGAACATAATTTCTAATTGAATTAGACTTACTAGAACCAGATAATACAGGCATGCACCAACAGCTATGAGACAGGTTGTTGACTGAAATGGCCATTGCCCAGACATTACCACAGTCACAGTCTTTTTCGTGCTACTGTAATGTAAATATTAAGGAAGTTTTCACAGCAAAACCGCATGCAAAAAACACAGTTAAAAACATGAGTGGAACGCTACCATCCACACATTCAAAACATAAACCGTTATACATGTTACTCCCTCAAGGAAATACACAACACTGTGGTTCTTTAGTTACAAGCAATATCTCTCACAGACGCACACGCACACACAAACTAGGACTAAAATATAAATGTGTGTAATTCAATATAAATAGAACTAAACATAACATGCTGGCTGCACACAACCATGAGGTAATGAGTCCACTTGAAGAAACGTGGTGCCAAAGTCAAAGCTTAGAGTATAGGAAGTTATAGGAGTATGTTAGGTAGATAAAGCTGACACAATATTTGTAGTGTTAAACAGAGCACAACCTTTGTGTCCTCAAAGTGTCTATGCACAACACAGACCAGCATGTAGTTCCAACTTACAAACATAGGGTTTTTACATATGTATGCATTCAACCATTTAGCAGAATCTCTTATCCGGACTGAGTTAACTTGCTTTAGGGCCCCAATAATTCCAGTTTGGAATGCTAGCACTTGAACCCTGGACCTTTTGGTGTGTAGTCCAGCACAAATTAGTATTAAGTAATTTTGTCTTAGGCCTTTGACTAAGGTTTTATTCATGTCAACTTTAGGTGAACAGGGGAATTATATTTTCTTTATTTTTTAATTACAGTATTTTGTGATGTCCATTATACCCGTTAAACAGCAGCTGTACTGGAACTGTCCCAAATGCATGTATTTGAAGCCATACCCAATGTAGGCCTCTTGTTAAGTTACCAAAGGGCTGACTGGCATTAGCGACTGAACTCTGGTAACCTAAAGAGGATGCAAATGCTAATATGGGACGTGTCTTAAGTGAGAAGCAACGCTACAGGATCTGGAATCTTTATAACATGCTGATGAACTAGAACAGAAAAAGAAAAAAAAAAGATTTGGGACATTATCATTTAGTTTTTATTAGTTCATGAAAAGTGTATTACATTTTATAGCAGTTCTCATTTTCAAATGCTACTTTTTATTTAGTCTTCATCCTGGTTTGGTCGTTAACAAAATGAACACTCATTGGACAATTTAGTGAAAACTTTATGAGGAACTACTCTGACATACAATTATGAAAAAGACATTTAGGCAAGAGCATTAATTGTTCAGAAACTGACGCTGCAGAAGGACCAGAGGCATAAAAGTGGCTACATCTACAAGTTTTACTTATTAAGATTATTAAAGACTAATAAGGCCAGTAAGCCCTCCCATAAGCACAACCCATTGTCAGTCATAATGCTGTGCCAAAGATGGTCCATTTCATAAACAACATATCATAAGCAGCAATATCTTCTACATTCCACTGCCCCAACCAATTAAGGGAATCCCTGAAGTTGTTAGCCCAAAGAATTAAACCATTTGGAGCCTACACTGAATAATTAGTGCATTAAATGAATACATGGAAATGTAAATGCTTTTTCTAGTATTGTAGTATTATGGATCAGACCAGTGTTAATGCATACAAACATGACCAATATCAATGGCCAAATAGTCAATAAAAGCCTTGTAGTAGACAAAATGTGAATGAGATGAGGTGAGGTGGTCTTCACCGAAATATGCTCTGTTCCCACTGCCATTTCCGAGCTGCCTAGGAAACAACCTGTAACCACACCTTATGTTGCACGACACAGCAGGTGAAGGACTGCAAGTCAGACTTACACAAAGGAATGCCCTTTGCACAGTCTGATTCTTGTCTACCTGACACAACTGACACATATTCATTACAACGTAGCACTGACAATGAGATATGTCAGGTGTGTGGCACTAAATCTACAAACACGCGAGTGCTTGTTACTATTAATAATTCACCGCTCTAAAGGCAGGGTCCTGCGACCTCAGCCTCTGCTTGACAGGGAATCAAAATAACGAGGCTTGAACAGTTTCTGCACACAGAACGATCAACAGGACCCACTGAAGCGTATTTCAGTTCTCAAGACACTTGTGATATCAATCCACTGCTATTATGGCTAGCACTTTAAGTAATTTGCCTGGACTATTTATTGGCTTTTGCTCCAAGCGACATTCTCTAATGCTTTGCCTGCAGACATTTTGAAGAAATAAATAAATAAATACAATAAAACCAACTTAGAAGTAGAAGCCAAGTCTGGCACAAACCCCTGGGCAATGATGGGAAAAAAAACTTTACTTTTTAATCTTGAGATGAGCAACCAGAGTTGGCACATGTTCTGAGCTGGGCATCCTCCAAGAGACATTTCATGGTGGGGGTCTGACAGGAGTGGGAGGGTTGCTTGATTAATTCAGCTAATTCAGCTTATAAAAAAATAGCTGCTCTTGAGCTAATGCTGTATTCAGACCATGTCTGCAATGCCAGTAAACATAGACACTAAGAGGGACTCAAGAATTTTAATGATTTGTTTAGGTCATTAAAAGAGCTTTTCTGTAATGCTTTAGAAGCTGTTTTGTCATTCAACAGTACCAATTGTTGAGGGTTCTGCTTTTCTCAAAAGAATCTATGTTTATTACCCTAAATTATTTACATATCCCAAAGGAGCACAAGTTTCTTAGAATTGCTTTAGTTTAAAAAGTCAGTTTTTCATAGTGGTAAAATATAAAGCGTTTTTATTGTGGCTTAGTGAAAATAGCTGTACAGCTGGCAGATGAGAAGGGGTTTGAATCTCAGGCTAAGCTTGCAATGTTAAAGACCATACGTCACAAAGAGCAGTGAACGTCCTATGGTGCAGCAGTGGTGAGGGTCAGTGTTGGTAGCGGAGGATCATGTCTCAGATACAACAGCAACAACAAAATGACCAACTACTTAGAAAAAAGGCGACCAGTCAACTGTACATCCATGTCAGTTGAATGCAATTAATGTAAAATTGCTGAGTGGCTCAGTGCTAAGAGCCAGCTCCTGGAAATAGCACTTCTTCAGCGCATGGGTTAAAATCCTGGATGATGATTAGAATTAGTACCCTGTCCAGGATTTACCATTGACAGTGCCATGACCTGGATCAGGATAAATAGGCTTGAAACAAGATTTGGTTTGCTTTGCTTTGCCAGATGGCCACTTAATTTAACCCTTCAATAATTGTGTTTTTTCAAGTATTGTAAATACATTGACGGATTAGTTTAACAAAAGGCCATACAGAAATTTGATAGGACTAGGCCTAAAGTGTAGACTGAAACCAAGCATAACTCCCTGACCGGCAAAAACAGTCTACCTTTACTCAGCAACACTTTAGAAACCTTTACACTTGGACCATTGTTGCTCAGATGACCATCAACACAGCAAAACAAGGAGAGAAGAAAAGACCGTGTCATCTACTAAAGGCGTAAATAAGGTAGCTTCATACAAGCATCTTGATATAAATCGATCATGCAGACACACGAGAATATGCATCTTCCCACTTTAGACAAAGGGCAAACAATGTGAAAGATATTTTCATATGTAAATAAAGGTATTAAAGTATTTTTTTAATCGATCAACTAGAACACCTGTAATAAAAATAATTCTTAGATGTAAGTGCCCCAAAGTAAGCTCAGGAAAGTTTCTTTTTTATGTTATGGCTTGCCATCAGAAATTTGCATGGAAAAGTTAGACGAGTCTGAGTTGCAAACCTCGGTGGGTAGCACCACTGCCTCTCAACAAGAGGGTCCTGGGTTCAATCCCAGGGTGGAGTGGCCTGGGAAATTGTGTGTGGAGTCTGCATGTCCTCCCTGTGTATGCGTGGTTTTACTTTGGGTACTCTGGTTTCCTTCCACAGTCCAAAGACATGCTTTTTATGTCAATTGCTATCTCTAAAGTGGCCCATAGTGTGTCACTGTGTGCATGACTGTGCGTGCGTGTGTCCTAGGGTCTAGGGTTGTTCCTGCCCTTGCGGCCAGACCTGCCAGGTGGGCACTGGCTGGCCTGTGACCCGGGTGTGGATTAAACGTAAGATAATGGCTGGATGGATAAAACTATGACACTAAATTAGAACCCCATAATATGAAAACAATCGAATCTATCTAAAACAAGGGAAAATATTTCCTAATGTAGATACCACAAAAGCAACAGTCAAAGCTAATTCGTGTCCCTTGTATTGATTAGACACACCAAAGCGAGATGCTGTGAGAGCTTGGGTTAGAGGGGGAAGGTTTCACAGGGTAAAGTTTCAGAGCCAACAGTTGCAGTAAGTAACCAGACTCCTCTGCAGTGTACTCTCGAGCTCTGTAGGACTCAAGTAGAGTCTCAATTTCTATGCATAGTAGATTTGTAATCTTTGACATTTAGGTGTCTGGGATACCTTGTGAGTAATGCAGCTACCTGAAACAGCATGTTACCTTCTCCTCCGACTGGGTCAAAAAGTCCAAACTGCTCCAGCACCTTGATAAAAAGTCCCATGACCACCAGGACGGCGATCATCTCAAGGCCATCCAGGGTCAACATAATGCAGTGCACTCATTGCATTGTCCTCCAGGGTGCAAAAGGTTCTTCAATAGGTGAGGATTAAAAGCTACAATTGTATTACAATTCCCAAGATCTGCTTGCTGAAGCCAAAAGTGAAGGGATACTCTTGAATGCTGGATGTCTTTCCAAGGCAAATGAGACCTTTAAACCACTTTCCAGACAACTCCATCAGACGCGCCTATACAAACTGGCCGTGATTGTCAGTATGCAATCTGACAATGCGAGCAGCGAGGAAAGTAAAGGAGGGAGGGAGTAAAAGTGAATGAGAGGGAGAGAGAGCAATGGAGGGGGACAGAAAAGACAGAGGGGAGAGAGAAGTATGCCCTCCCTATCCATTGACAAACCTTCATTGATTTGCTTAACGTAGTTTCCAAGGTAACTGCTGGCGGATATTTAGAGGCATCCAGGTAAACAAGCATGGTAACAGTTAAAATAAATACCATCACAAAACAGCCTCATTCATATTTTGGAAAGGAAGGTCTTAGTTATGACAAACTGATGCATAGAATACAAATCTGCAGTGGACATGCAGGCAAGGAATTATGAAGTAATGAAAAAAACTGCACAAAATATGTAAAATCACCATATTTTACAGGTTACTACACGTCCAGAGTGACTTTTAACTGAGCTGAGCAGATTTAGGTTATGCGTCTTGAACAAGAGGTCAAAAGTGGCAGCTTGGAAATGCCAGGATTAAACTTACAACCTTTCAATTAGAGAGTCCAGAGTCATAATCAGGAACCAGCCCTGTTCTAATTTCCTAAATCTCATAATATCATACTTATTGCCTTACTTATTAACATTATTAACTTTACGTGCTGCTTCAGGGGTGGACATATTAGAGGTTCAGGAGCCAATGCAGTGGAGAAGGATTAGAGGAAATCTAATAAAAACTGTGCAATCTACAAGTTGGAACAATATGGTCTCATGCTAGAAAAATACAGCCCAACACTAACCCTGTAGTGAGCTGATTGGAGTACAATGGTAAAATGCAAGATCTTGAGCTCACTGTTACTAAGGTTAAGGTTTAAGTGGTGAACTGACATGGATAGACAGATAGTGTTCTAAATGTTCTAAGTTTTCACTAGATCACTGGTCAAAACCAGATTAAACAGGTTAAAGAAGATACACAGGCCTACAAGGGAGGAATCACCAAAAAGAAATGATACTGTAAAAGCCAATTGGTGTTTTAGTCCTTGACTTACCATTTTATTGTCATTGAATATTACTGTCTCCTTGCATTTACACTAACATTTCAAGCCAAGGCTGAATTTAGGAAAAGGGTTTCTGAGCTCTCAGATATTTCTGTTCCAATCAGTTTCTGAATGTCAGACAAAGTCTCCTTATTCGTCATGGCCTAATGAATGATTTCACACACTTGAACTTAGATATAGTGACACTTTTCTTATCATTCCATTCTCATATGCAAGGAAATATATTCATCTTCTCTGAATTGGGATATATACACGTAGTATATACACAGGGTAAGTCAAAAGTCAAAGGACACCCTTTAACTTCACAATCAAAAGGGAAAAACATATCTGAATACCCCAACATGTCTGGAACATGGCCGCCATCTTGTAAGCCAAATATTGGATTAAGAGCAAGTTGTTTTTTTTCCTATGGAAAGGTGGTCATGTATCATATTAGTGAAGACCAGAAGTGTTTCAGAAACCAACTGTCACAACCAGCTTAGTTCTTTTGAAGTTGAAAGTTGATTACGGCAATCGATTTTTAAGACAATTATGATATTCTTTGAGATGCTACATGACCACCTTCCCAATGGAAAAAAACTTGCCCTTGACCCAATATGGTGGCTTTCAAGATGGTATTCATATATTCTTATATATAATTTTCTCTTTTGTTTCTGAAACGAAAGTTGCCCTGCGATTTGATGATTGTGAAAAGCTGTGTACAGCATGAGAGATAAAGAAAAGAGATGCCAGTAGGGGGATGAAGAGTACAAGACTATATTAAATCACACAAACACACTCACACACACTCACACACACATACACACACATACACACACACAGAAGATGGACCTTTAAAGACTAAAAGCTAAGGTGATCCCCAGTAATTGAAGGTTAAGAGCAATTATGTAGTAGTAATGGTGATTTACAGCACTTTTCTGAACGTTTTAAAAAAGAACAATCAATGCATATGTAATTTCCTTTCTACAACAGCTTTCGGGAAAAATGCACAATCGACTCACTTTAAAACTGTACAATGATCACCTTTCATAGAATGTCATCATAATATAGAACGTGTGCTCTAGGTGAATGATTTGGTTATTAATAGCCCATAACGGTCCTCTCTTAAGGTAAACACCAAAACCCCTCTAAAATAATCAAATAATAATTGGGTCATGGAAATGGGTCTATTCCAGAAAATCCACATTATATAAGGCATAATACATTAATAGAGTTGTATTGTACATATTATTGATTTATGTTCAGACAAATCCATCACAAATTAAATACAGTCGATTCCGGTTAATGGGACCACATCGGGACGTGATTGTTTTGGTCCTAATAACCGGCTGGTCCGATTAAACGAACATGCCCTATGTTACTAGACGGGATGTGCTATGTAACATATTAAATGTTTATTAAATCTTTATTGTGCGATTTACACGTATAGCGAACGTACAAACAAAAACTACTGTTGCTTACCAACTTTGTTGAAAAATAAATGTTTAAGTTATAAAGTTTTTCGAAACGATCTACAACACAATGTATAGGTACTCAGCATGCGAAGCATAATACTGTAAGTTCTTACTAAATTCCAGTCAACATTTGAAGAACTTATCCAGTGTGACCTGACGGGCTTTTGCAGTGGCTAAGTGGCGACTTGTGGCTTCTTTTTTGTTAGAAATGAAAATGTTAGGCAAAGACCTGTAGACGGCAGTAGAGGGCTGGGGAGAAACTCAGGAGAGTTGTAGTGATGCCAGAGACGAAGAGTTTCTTTGGATATTACATATTTCTTATTCACTGTCACGTTCTTTGGTCCGAATAAGCAGAATTTTGGTCCAAATAAACAAATAAAATTACACGTATATAATAGGATTTGTTTAGGAACTTTAGGGTTTGGTCCGAATAAGTGGCTGGTCCTATTAACCGGTGGTCCTACTAACCGGAATTGACTGTATATCAGTAATCTATGAGATTAATGAGTGTTTGGTAGAGTGATCTATACTGTATGATAGAGAAGACATGGAAAGGATACTATGATAAATAAGTTTTCAAACAAAAAGTGACATAAGTTACGGTTTAAAATAACATACACATGTTAAAACACATGTCCAAAATCAATAACACAAAGCTTATTTAAAATAAAGTGTTGAATCACATGTAATGTAGTGAGTGATAGATTGAAAGGTAAAAAGTAACGCAAAACACTTAAACTATTGTTGAAATCAGAGCACTAGCATAGCTGTTTAACGTTTTCTTTTGGTTTCCCTTCATCTAGGTTTTATACTAAGCCTTTTCAGGACCCATGGAGACTTATTTGCATACATTATATAAGATGGACTATACAGGATATTACATCAAGCTGTAGCAGGTTTACTTACATAAGAATAAAACCTGCTTTTTCTTGAGAAGTTCTGTGGCTTTGGAAATATTAAATAAGTATAATGGTCACTTGGGCTTAAACCTGTTTTTCCTATTTGTCTATTTTGTCTTTTAATTTTTCAGAACTGTTACCTTCTGACATAGATGTTTAGATAAAAAAAAAAATTTCTGGATTTTGATTTCAGACTATAAAAACGTATTCAAGGGTAATATATAAGTGTAATATAAGGGTAATAATGAGAATTCAAGGGTACGATTTGCTATAGAAAATGCATAAGGCTCTGTGCTGTTTTACAAGAAGGGTATAAATGTAATGATTACTCTGACACAGTGCAATACATACAAAGTCCAGACACAACCTGAAAAAGAAATAAATATGCTATATATATATATATATATATATATATATATAGCATATTTATTTCTTATATATATATATATATATATATATATATATATATATATATAAAATCACAAAA
>JAVSBV010064141.1:0-10485 GCA_033117975.1 Parotocinclus spilosoma
GCACCTCCACATCATTGCATTCAGTTTTTACTCACAATTTGTTTAGTGTCCCAACTTTTTTGGAATCCGGTTTGTATATATAAATAATTTAAATTACATATGGACATTATTCTATTCCTAAAACAACTGTATATATATATATAGTTTAATGATGATTTAAGACTTTTGCACAGTGCTGTATGTGAAGGGGATTACGTCGTACAGAATGTACTTATTAAATCCTTTTAAGCTTACATCAGTGGTGATGTAACCTAATACCAAGCCATTTAAGCATAGCCAGATAACATTCCCACACACTCTCATATTCAAAAAGTTTCCACATACCTAAAAAAGCACAAGATAAAGATGGCTAAGGTGAGGGACGTCAGAGACACAGCGTGGCCAATGGTGTAGCCGATCCTCACTGAGCCTAGAAATTCACCCTGTAAGTGCAAGAAAATGTTTTTGAACCTTTTGAAATGTTCTAGATACATTTACATTTATGTCATTTAGCAGATGACCTTATCCAGATACGATTGTTTCTAACCGTTTCCAGTACAGTCTTACAATCCAAGCAATTGTGGCTTAAGGGCCTTGCTCAGGCACCCAATTGTGGCAGAGGTAGTATTTGAACCTTGGACCGTCTGGTCCATGGTCCAGTATCTTAACCACTAGGCCAACACAGTCCCATAGATAATCACATGACATGACCTTCAACATCTCATTCTCCCTGACCTAATAATGAACAAACATTCTTGTTATGAACACATTTGTGACTCATTCACATTCCAGTGGACTGTATGTGGTCCCGATCAGAACAAACTTCCCTTAGTGTTTTCAGTATCTGCTGACCAGATCTTGCCGAAGAATTTTAGACCATTCATGAATTTCCTGCATAAACAGCACTTCAGGTCATGCCAAACCAGCTCAATTTTGTTTAGAATTGGTGGTTGCAAGACACCAGTTTTTTCTTTCATATTTTTCTTTACTGGATGTTTTGTCTGACTGTATTGTTGAAAGTTTTAGGTGGTAAAGTTGCTTAAAAGTTCTACCTTTATTTTGCATCAGCCCACGATCTGAGCGCAATAATATAACTATTAATATTTACTGTTTCTGTTTTTTGAACTATTACTACAAACTCATTTGACTCGTTTAATTCTTACATATATCAACTCAAAAAAATATCAAGTCACCCAAAAAGGATGGGTCCCTGAGACTCCACTGTTCACAACAATTAGGAATGAAGTACTGGACTGGCCTGACTGTAGTCCTGTACATGGGCACGACCTAAGAAATTTTGACACTGAGGACACAAAGCAATTATTTTAAGTGTTGTGAGAAGGAACGGTAACATAAAATATGTTTTTGAATATGTTGCAGGCCTGAAATGCAGGAATTGAAGTTTAATAATAAATGAAAGAAGTTGACCAAACAAAACAAGAAAACTCTAGGGTTCATACAGTCTGCAATTAAATACAAGTCAAAGTACATACAAGAAACACTGTGTTTATGTTTTATTTTTAACTTCCATGCATTACCTTTGATTTGATGTTGTATTGGAGGTAATGATTTTTAGTACTTTAAATGCATCTATAAGGTTAACTCGCTCACTGTCACATCCGTTCTGTTTTTCAAAGCTTTGGTGCTGTTATGCTATTGACATAGGATTAGTGCAAGAGCAAGTGCGCTTCAATATTAACTCGTTTGTTTGTTTATTTAGTTCATTTAACGTCACTCTCCAGCATTAAATACAAAGTTGGGCCAATATTAGATCATACTAAAACTAGTAATATAGCTACTCAGACCAGGGCCAATGTAGCAGAAGCATCCGGCGTGAACCCACACACACACACAGGAAGGACATGTATATTAGCACAATATTACATGTATATTAGCACAACACAATATTAGCCATTTTTTCCTACTGGGCAAACAGCATCAAATTTGATTTTAACCATTGAAACCATTAAAATGTCCATGCCGATACTTTACCATATCTTCACCCTCTGTGAAATTGAGGTTATATCCACAATTCTGAGCAATCACGGTGTGGTCTATGTTTGTCCAGCCATCCTCAGTGCACATCTTCGAGATATTACCTAATGAGAGAAAAAATGGAAAAATACGACCTTCATGTTACAGATGTAAAAGCGAGAGTACTCAAGATAAATTGCTTTAGTTCACCCACAGCAAACAATATAAATGAATAAACTTTGTAACAAAAGATGCGTCCCTGTACAACAACTTTATATTCGTCATGTTATTCATGATATTATCAGATTTACGCTTCTACTGCTGTATTATACATAGATCAGCAAATTTATGTGATCATTTCATGTTCTTATACAGACCTATACTTTTCAAATTTTTAAGTCCTGGCTAAAAACATTCTTATTTACTCAGGCTTTTGGTTAGATTTAGACTATGACGCATGGCTCAGGTCGGCTCTTGCCTCTTGGCTGTGTTACCTTCTGGTTCTCTCCCTTTAGCTATGCTGCTATAGTAGTGCTGCTGGAGTTTAATGCTGCACATGGCATCAGTGATTGATAATAAACTCTGTGCTCCTAACCCATAAGTAACTACATTTTCTCTTTTCTCTCCGAGCTGATGTTCGGGTACAAGTTCCAGCACCACACACTTAGTTGTTCTTCCACCTCAGCATCTCTCTACTGGTCTTCATCAACAGAAACCAGTCCCACCAGAGTGCAGGAACTCCCTCCATCATTTAGTCACTAGGAGACAATGTGCCTCCAAGGACCTCCCACTGAGGACTGATTTTAAAATCTATTTTGTTACTTATTGTATCACTAACTTAAATAGTATTATTTATTTAAAATACATTTATTTACTTAATTTAACTGTTACTTTAACATACTTTTCAGTATTTACCTAATTAACATCTTGGCCACCCATGGAGGATTGGTTTCATTTTGAGTCTTGGTCCTCCCAAGGTTTCTTCCTTCTACTATTAGGGAGTTTTTCCTTACCACTGTCGCCCTAGGCTTGCTCAATTTTGGATTGGCCTTTTAAGATCATATAAGATTGTAAAGCTGCTTTGAGACAATGCTCCGTTATAAAAAGCGCTATATAAATAAATTTGAATTTGAACCTATATATTTATCACAACAAAAAAAAAAATCATAACTGTGAGCATGAACAACAGCTGCAGCAGCTTTGATTTGGCATGGACTGGACAAGTTTCTGGATGTTCGAAACAATGTTCAGCCACTCTCGCCCTGAACATCTTACTATATGTTCCAGGTTGTTCCTCAGATTTTAAAGAGGATTTACCTATGGGGATTTTGCGAATCAGTCCAGACGTGTGACTGCATCTCAATGTTCATCATGCCAATTCGTCACATTTGGAGCCCTCTGAATAGGAGAACTTCCATCGTGGAATACAGGAACAGGAATGTTATGTTTCTCTGTAAGATGATGATCAAAATTCGAAACTTGGTTGTCTAGCGCATACTGTGATTCAAATGCCACTCTGCTCCACGTGCTTGTGTTATGCAGTTCCCAGTAGCGATCTTTCATAGCACTCTTTCAGGTTGTGAAGGACCTTCATGGAGTTCTAGCTGATTTTTTTTCCTGGAAGCGAAAGCAATTTTCAATCTCCAACATGCAGATGGTCCCTGTCTGCCGGTTTTATATTTTTGCTACAGTTCTGACAGGAATTTCCTGAAGCCACTGCTGGTAGACCTGTATGACCGTACACTTCGATACACCTGAAAATTCAGTTACTTCTGTCACACCATGGCATTTGGAACACAAATGCAATCAGATTTTTTTGTCAATCATTAGCATCTGCTTTCCAAAAACAAATTTAGTGTTTGCACATTATTAAATTAACTGCACTGTACCGTCTCTTCTCAAACAATGGACACCTGCCGATCATACTCATGCAATGCCACCTAAAAGAGCCTGAAGTTACTACCAGCTTCAACTCACCGATACATTTTATTCGTTTTATTACTACTTTATTTATTATTGAAGTTGAGTTGAACTTTGTTGCTTGTAAGTGCTTCAGAAGGAAGTTGGTCTTACTAGCCCACTGCCAGATATCAAAGCCACCCTGTTTTTCAAGGACTGTAAACCATTATCAATGTAGAATGACTGAAGGAATGTCAAGTCAAGTAAAATTTATTCCGATAGCGCTTTTTATAATGGAGCATTGTCAAAGCAGCTTTATAATCTTATATTATCATAAAAGGCCAATCCAAAATTGAGCAAGCCTAGGGCGACAGTGGTAAGGAAAAACTCCCTGATAGTAGAAGACTGAAACCTTGGGAGGACCAAGACTCAAAATGGGACCCGTCCTCTATGGGTGGCCTAGATGATAATTAAGTAAATACTTAAAAGTATATTAAAGTAATATTAACATTAAGTAAATAATAACATTTAAATCAATAATAATATTTAATATTGAATGAATCTATAATGCTTTTATCTGACTGGTAATGGGTTTCGACTTCGGGTTTCGGTAAAACTTGGCATTCACAGATCAAAGGTATTTCAGTCTTCTGGTCACGTCGTAAGAACCTAGTGAATCTTCTGGGAGAAGTCTGGCCTGGGTTATGTTCTACTAAATGGTGAACAATGTACAAGGAGACAGTATATTGATGTTCTTGTTCTGGGGATGGAAAATGAATGTAACCAGACGTATTTTCATGTTTGGATCTCTTTGGTATAAATCTCAGTTAAATGTGTAATTTTGTGAGCTTACGTTTTGACACCATCTTTCCACATTGTGCATTTAAGCAGAGGGAGACTTAGAAACAATCATACATTTTGCCTTCTTCTTAAAGCTGTGTAGATATGTTGGGCCTTGTAAAAACCAACAGTTTTTCCCCCACTCTGAGCCAAGCCTCTAGCTCCACCTCAATGTTCTTTATTCATTTGGTCATTCATTTTAATACCCAGCGTGTGCATTGTGGCAGGGAGCCTGGGACTAAACAGCAGCACTGGGACCAAGGAGAACATGCACATACACAATCTCAATCACACTCAGACACTTTAGAGATACTAAATAACCCAGAAAGTGTCTTTGGAATGTTGAAGGAAACAGGATAAACACATCTGGACAAAACTACACCACCATGTAACCCATGTACGTGTAAGTCTGTACCGATCCGATATTCTGTATCGGTCTAATACGTGGCTAAATCACTGGATCAGAGATCGGATGGGGGGAAAACAGTTTAATCCGAAATCTTTCCTATTACCTTATGCTTTACTACAATTTGAACGACACGGTGTAAACAGATGTGTGACGTGAGCAATAGCTGAAACTTGAGTTAAAACTGTTAGCTAGCAGTGTGGAGCAGAGCGCAAAGTACACAATGCCAGTGTTTCAAGAGGTGGTAGCAGCGTATCGATCTCATATCGGTATCGCCAGGTATTCAAGTTTACAGTATCAGGCATGAAAATCGAGCCAGCCCTAATTTTTACATATTTATTAACTTAAACAACTGAATTATTAAATATCATACATTTAATCAAATTAAATAGGCTGGTGAATGCACTGACCAAGTATTGTTGTAAACAAGCAAATTAAAGTTTGTATTTGAGCCATTTGGAGATTGTTTCTCAGTGGAGGCCAGGAAAAAGTCAGATATTCATTCCCAGTAGTCAACCTTATATTTTAAAAAAAAAAATCACACGGACTGCTCTCAAGTGAAAGATCTGGTACATTTTTGTTATTAAGTCGTGAAATAAAACAGCAGTGATATGCTTTAGCTTGTCTCAATTCATGTGAGTCATGTCTGCTTAGAAGAAAGAGGGGAAAGGGGAGGTTTTCGTACAGAGATCCTGCTAAATGTTCTTGGCAATCAGGGCCAGATTAAAAATAATCAAAGAAAGAGAGAGAGTAGCTGATTGAATTGGGTCTGATTTACCATGTCAGCCTGTGGGTACAGAGCAAAAACTAGAGCCTATTTATTTCCAAGGTAAAAAAAAAGGAAAATCCTGCCTTTTCTTTCTTTACTGCCTGCGGTGAATTGGCAAAGGTGAGGCAATGACCATCAATCATGGACACCGTTTGCCTCGGCAACTTATTCACAAAGCTTAATAATCCAAGCAACGCAAATATCAAAAGACGTTATGGTGAGTGTTTGATCCAATTACAGGCTGGAATACATTACTTTGCTTTTGGGAGTCTGTCAGACTCATTAGATGCTGCAATTAAAGAACGACGTGATGAATAAAACATTACCATCCCTACCTTACATACCTCTAATTGGAGTCTTAGAAACGCTAGAGAGGAGTAACTTCTGTAGAAAAATAATCTGCAATTATAGTTAAATGTCACTGAGCCAAATGAGACCAAAAACAAGCCCAAGTTTTGGCCTTCACATAGTTTACATTCTGCTCAACAAAACCAATGTTCTATAATACACTGTTCACAAAAATAGGGGATCAATTTAAAATGAAAATGAAGAGGATCCCATAAGAACTGCTGGATAATCTGATCCTGTCCATGCCCCATCACTGCCAGTGTATTCTAACACTCTTGGGTAATCATACACCCTACTGAACAGTCCGTGTGGGGCACTCTTGTCCAGTTTAGCATGCTTCTGTTCACCCCCATAAATAGATCACTGGCTACTCAATAATGAGTTTGCGTCTCATTTGCGTAATTGAACAACTTTTGACATTTCATTTGCTTTTCTGATGATCTTGTTTAATGAAATAAACTGAAACGCTTCTTTTGGAATTTGCTGAATATACAATTTTTAAATATAATTTTTTTTGTGAGCAGTGTATTTACAGTAACATTGTAAAATACATAAGTCATTAGTAAGCCATGGTTATTAATTTAAATTAAATAACGGTCATATGTTATTCCTCAAAATCGCAAGCATATACAGTGGTACAAACGTCCCAAGGTAAATTTTTCTGCTCAAAATGCGTTGAGACCAGGATTGAAAGAGTACCTAGGTAGTCAGGAACTGAGGTACTATTGTATTTATATTGTGTTTATAAACTAATTGACAAAATACTCACCCTGATATACACATTAAAGAAAAAACTCAGCAATTAGGAGTTTTTGGCATTAAATAAACTGTTATATGTATGAATCTAATAATATATATAAGCGATTACAATATTAGAGCAAAAGGATTCTGGGGGAAACTGTTCAGTTGAAAGGAGGCCCTAGTACCCTGTTTGACCGCCTCTAGCCTGGGTACAAAATGAGATACGGTTGAACATGGAGGCAAACGGGTCCCATATGGCACCCTGTGGTTCATTTGCCAACAGACATTGCAGCTGGGATCTAAAGCTGGCATCTCAGCTGTGCCTAAAAAGTGCTCGAAATTCTTAAGACTAGTCTCTGAAGTCACCTAAAACAGCAGTGATCACAGAGGATCGAAGGGTCTTGTTGGGCTTCTTCATATATTTTTGAATAAAGCAATATATAAACAATTATATTTTTAACCTCTTTAATAGTACTTTGCTGAAAAAGTACCAATCTCAAAATTTCTGATTGAATTTTAAATCTGTTTCATTGTTTATTTTGAATGTTATTACTAATTTTAAGGATTATTTATTTAAATTGCATTATTTACTTAATTTTACTATTACTGCAACTTAATTATGCCAATTAACATCTAGGTCACCCAAGCAGGTCGGGTCTTGAGTTTTGCTCCTCCCAAGGTTTCTTCCTGTTATATTCAGGGAGTTTTTCCTTTCCACTGTCGCCCTAGGCTTGCTCAATTTGGGATCGGCCTTTTAAGATAATACAAGATTATAAAGCAGCTTTGAGACAATGCTCCGTTGTACAAAGTGCTATAGAAATAAATTTGACTTTGACTGTAGATGTTAATATTTAAAAGTAATGCTCCCTTATTTGTAAATAAGCAAAACCAAAAGCAACAAAAATAGCTCAAAGAAAATGACCAGTATGACCAGTCAGTACCATGGCAGAAATGCAATGCATGTACACATGATTAAGACAACCTACTGTTATGGAAACCCAGCGTCAGAATGGGGAAAGAAAAGTGATTTAACCGTCTTTTTTGCTTAACATGGCATGGTTGATGATGCTAGATGGGCTGGCCTGGTATTTCAGAAACTGATCATCTACTGGGATTTTCATGGACAGTCATGTCCAGTATTTATAAAGAAAAAAGAGAAATGTTCAGTGCAAGTAGTTCTATGGGCAAAAATGCTTGGTCTTTACCAGAGGTCAGAATAATGGTCTGTCTTGTTCAGACTGATAGAAAGGCAACAGTGCAGAAAAACACTATACAACACATCCAATCTTGGAGACAGATGGGCAGTATCAGAAGTATCAGAATATCATACCTGTCACCTGTCATTCTGATACAGATATGTAAAGTTAAGTTCACGTAGGTTCCTCAAAACCAGACAAAATGGAATATGGAAAGGAAAAAAAATTAATAAATTGGGTGCCCAGAGTATCCGATTCACGCACTGGATTAAAAGTACCGCTAGAGCAGTCAAAAGATAGCCGAATCCTCAGACAAGGACCTGGATACTGACCCATAATGGCTACAAGTTCAACACAGATTCAACGTTAAATTCCGTGTCCATTTTCGGTGTAGTAAGGTTATTACATTAGAACGCTTTGTTCACCATAATATTCCGATTATTTATTTACTTATTTATTTATTTGTTTGTGCCAACTGTGTTTCAACGGCACACAATATGAACACACACTATAAATAAGACTTGAAAGTGGTAATACAAGAGAATTTGGCTGTTTTAGTTCCGAATTCGGCTGCCTCAGTGAAATTATTTCATTATTAGATTGTACTTTACGAGCGATAATACACATTAAACAGATCACTAACACAAAAGTTTAAGAGTTATATTTTGCAATCACATATTCAAGTCAATCTAGATTTATAGTACTACACGAGGTAAAATATAAAATCAAATTAATTGATTGATTAATTTTCTCCTGGTTGAAAAGGGTCTGATCAGGCCGAAACACAGGCCTGTTGAACTTCGTCTCAAGCTACTTCTTGGTGGTTTAAGTGGGAGCAGGAGTATTTAGCTGTTGAATAAAATTCTGTCGATTTCGGTTAATGGGACCACATCGGGACGAGATTGTTTTGGTCCTAATAACCATCTGGTCCGATTAAACGAACATGCCCTATGTTGCAAGATGGGACATGCTATGTAACATATGAAATGTTTATTAAACCTTTATTGTGCGATTTGCACATAAAGCGAACGTACAAACAAGAACTACTGTTGCTTACGAACTTTGTTCATTGAAACGCGCAATTGTCGTCTTTGCCCAGCCGGTAATTTCCACCAATCGATGCTGGCTAGTGTTTGATGATTGTTGCTTGATCTTATCCAGGAAACCAATGACTTCAATTCAATTTGCCAAAAAGCCGAGATGCAGATGCATCCAATAACCATGCTGCTGGCTACTGGGTGCTTTGTTGTGGGAAAGAAAGTGGTGGGCCGCTGGATTTGCTCTCGTCAACACTGATCTTTGATAAAAGCATAAATTCTTCCGGAGAGCACAGGAATCCTCCCATAAATCACTGATCGCTAGGTGGCAACTTGTGGCTTCTTTTTCTTATTCGTTTCTCACGTTCTTTATTCCGATTAAGCGGAATTTGGGTCCAAATAAGCGAATAACATTACACGTATATAATAGGATTTGTTTTGGTACTTTAGGATTTGGGCCGAATAAGCGGCTGGTCCCATTAACCGGACTGGACTGTATTTCAAATTTGAAACAAAACACTGCATCGTAGCTTGGCCATATTTAAGGTCCCATAACAGGCTGCTTTTTTATGCTTCAATATGGGCCCAAGTGGTCCCCTAATAGTCTATCTGAGGTCTCTTTCCCAAAATTCAGCCTTGCTGCAGGATTAGTCACTCTGAGGCAGTCCCACACAGCTGTCCTTAGGACCGGCCATTTCTGTGTCTGTCGCTTTAAATGATAATGAGGACGAGAGAGGTGGGGCAAGGCGGAGGGTGGGGGAGTGGCCTTGACACTCCCTAACGTTTACAGGTGTTGATCAAGCTGTTGATGCAGAATCTTTAGTCCAACAAATTGCCTTATTTTGGCGGATTTTAATGTTTCAAATTTTGCGCCCGCCAAACCAGTGGTCCAAAACGGCAACTCCTTGGCTAAAAAGAGTCGCTTGGAGTCTGGTGGGGGATAAGGGAAGGTACCCCTTAATGTGAGATAACAATAAGGGGGAAATCGAAACGGCTCATAGAAACATGATTACTGACACTAAAATCTATTAACTGCCTGAGAGAAAATGTTATATATTTTATTTTTTTTAAAGGAGCCATAGAGATCTGAGTGGAAACACAAAAGGCTTCAAAAAAAAAAAAAAGGTGAGTTTTGCATTCCATGTCCCCCTAAAGTTTATTTATTTGGCTTCTTTAACGTCGCTATTGGCATCAGTGGCCATGTAAGCGACACACACGTGGTTATATCCATACACACACACACACACACACACACACACACACACACACACACACACACACACACACACACACACA
>JAVSBV010064152.1:0-10485 GCA_033117975.1 Parotocinclus spilosoma
CATTAGTCTTGAAATAACCATTTGTATGGATGTAACCTTGTGCATGTTGCTGAAATGGCTACCGATGCCTATAGTTGTGTCAAATAAATAAAACAACCAAACCTTATGTGTGCACATTATGGGCATACAGTTACTGATCAATAATTTGTTGCCAAACAATTTATTACGCACCCTAAAACCCACACTTTATTGTCAAAATTCCATGATGGGATTTCTGTTGTAATATTAGAGGGTGGGTAGAAACTATATTGTGTGCAGCAAAGGCATATTGACTAAGTGTAACTCTGTGTAACTGCTCACTTATGAATAGTCTACCAACACATCTAGCTACCAGAGTCATGTTTGCACTCTTTGGGCTGAGTTCCACATAGTAACACTTCACCTCTTACCAGGGTCAATTCAAGGATCAGAGCTTGAGGGGTGACACTAGTCCTGTCCAAAAACTGTACATTTTTCTGGACAATTCCATTCCAAATTTAGTTCCCACACTTGTGAAGGTAGAGCATCGGATGTTATGGGTAGGAGAACACTGTGACTGGAAAGACACCAACAAATGTAAAAAAAACCCCATTAATGCTTAACCAGTGACTCACAAAACTATCACTTGGATTACACTCTTTGCAAGGCAAGGGAAACTACTGCATTTTGTTAAAACTGTAAGTTTATCCCATATACTTTCTATGGTTGGAACATTTACATTATTACACACAAACTTCCATTAAAAAACTTTTACCCATATTTTTAGGGGCAAGACCTACCTTTACCCCGTACACTCATACCCTGCCATTTCATTTATGGGTAATGGAGAGCCTATCCAGTTGCCCTTCTTTAAGGTGTGATGTAAATTAAAACAAAATGTAATTACACATAACTAAGAAGATGGAAAGTGTCCACACCTGTCCTTCCATCCGTCCTTTAATTGCTGCTAGAGATTTATTGTTCACGGGCCACAAACTAGACCCACCAGTAACAGAATATTATATCATGCATAATGATTTCACTTGAGTTCCAGAATGAGTAGTTGTAGTGAATATAAACTAATCAGCAACTGCATTCATTAATGTTAATGTAGGTTAAGATTTCTATAAAATGGTGCTTATAAACCATCACCACCATTTATTAAAGTTAATAAGTCCACCGCTGTATTTCCAGCTCTATAATGTACAGCAAGAGGGGTTCAACAAAAGATTGGACATGACTTAGAGTTAAATCGTAATCAGCAGGAACGCATTACCACAAACACATGTTTTGGATATTATCAGCAGATTTATACAAGGAGTGAAATGTCCAGGTATCAGGCCCTGATGCATGGCCACTCATTAGAATTGCAAAGGCAGAGAGGTGCGGCAGGGTGGCAGCACCACTTACCGAGGGGAGTCCTGCAGGGCCACATGACTCCATCTGCGAAATTAAAATTGTCACACTGTAGAGGGCATGAAGTGTACTCTATAAAATGAGACTGGAAAAAAGGTGCCAAAATGTCACGATCAATTGTTTAACACGACAGCTGATGCACGAGAGAAAAGTGGCTTGGTGTTTTATAGAACAACAATGAGCCTTAACTACCTACCACAGTCAAAGTGGAATTCAATTGTAACTATGCAATTTAGTTTCAAGCACACACTGACAATTTGCTAGCCCAACACTATGGAGACCCAGGCTTGATTCCCAGCAGTGTTTTCCAGTTGGGTCAGCTGACACTGGAAGATGATGAATGATAAGCATGTGATTCTATCATAGTCAAAGTAAGGATGTACCAGCTGTGATTTATCCAAGACTGTAAAGGCTTTCCCTAAGGCCAGACTGTTTTTATTGCTTGTTTCGCAGGTCCGCCGACGATCAAAAATCTTTTTAAATTTTTTTAGCTTTTTCCGCCCCCCGGTAAAGAGCCAACGGTATTGTTCTGTACATTCCAATTTTTTTCCAGATTCACTTTCATTTAATTTTAGATTAAATACATTTTATTTTTAAATAAAACATTTTTTTTTATTTTTCCCTCCTTCCTTGTATTGATTCCACATAGTCCTCAAGCAATTAAAAAGTGCTGAAAAATAAAGATTTTTTTTTTTCCTTCCTCCTCAGTAGATTCTTAAGTAGGGACATCCGAGGAACAAGCAATAGAGAACGTCTGGCCTAAAATGTAAAAAAAATAAATGACCAAATATGTACAGGTGTTAACATTTCATTGGCTACAAATGAGTCAGAACACGTTCCTCTCGAAGGCGAGTTTGTTCAGAATCAGCTACTTATCCCAATTCGAATGACTCGATTTTGTTAACTTTTTATACATTCCTGTAACATCAATGCCACAGATTTCAAGAAATCATTTTTTTATTGTCCATACATTTGCCTGTAGAACCTAAGCATCCATTGACATCATTCACAACGATACTGCATGGACCATTTTTATTTTCATTGCCTAGAAACTCGATGGTCATTGCATAAATACCACGAATTTGGAGTTGTGGGCGGGCCTCGGCTGGCCTATGCTGAGTTTCCACATTATGATTGAAGGATCAGTCTTGAACCCATTTCTTGGTATTTGCTTGGTGAAATTATTTGACCATGTCCATTGTTAATTTCTTACACTGTAAATAAAGCACACTCAGTATAACATAAATGAAAGTGAGTTTAACATAATTTCAGTGTTTCCATGTTTGAGTTTAATATCATTTTATTAGTTTGTTATTGGACAGTTCAATGCCTCAGCTGTACAAACTGTTATTGTTAGTGGCAACAATTGAGGCTACAGCTGCAGGTGTAAAAAAAAGCTTATCATGTTTAAAAACCCCTAAGTCTTACACCTGCAACACAATGGGCCAAGGCCATCTAAGCAGGACAGCTCTGCTGGCCATTAAATGGACATTGGTCAAGTCTCTGGTAAAGACTCAAGGTCCTGGTTTCAATCCCACGGAGCAGCCCGGGTCCTTTCTGTGTGGAGTCTGCATGTATTCCCTGCATGTATTCCCTGTGTTTGCGTGGGTTTACTCTGGGTACTCTGGTTTTCTCCCACAGTCCAAAGAGATGCATGCTAGGTTAATTGTTATCTCTGAAAGTGGCCCTTAGTGTGCAACTGTTTGCGTGACTGTGTGTGTGTTCCCTTAGATAGATTGGTGCCTGTTTTGGGTTATGCCTGACTTTCTTAGTTTGTACATTTGGAGAAACATTTATTGACTTTACTCAGCATGACCGTATTTTACTGTAGGACATATCTCAAAAACTACTATAGTTATATTTGAACACTGAGCATATCCTGTTATCTACACATAAATCTTAAAGGTTTAAATCTGCAGATTAAGGGCCTTTCAACTTCCAATCCAGAGACTTAAACCCAGCGCCACAGTTAAATCCTGAATAGTAAACATACTTACTGTAGATGAGATGATTGTATTAATGATGCATTTGAATTAATGAGTTATTTAAATTAATGTGTTTGCTGAAATGCTGACAGATTATGCAAATGCCCTCATATAAGGGTTGCCCCAGTAACCATATTTAAAAGCCTGATCAGCTGTGTATCCATTGCACACTCTTAGTTGGACATGGGAATATATGGAACTGAGAATCTTCTTTTCCAAAATACAATTGTACAGTTTTTTATCATTTGATATATAACGTATCTGTTTATCTTAATTATTTGTAATTAAGGGATATAAAAATAAGCATTTGATCTTTCTTGAACAAACAATATCAACAGAAAAGCAAACGACAAGTGAAAAGAAAGCTGTTCTACAATGCAATTGAGATGCAAAGACAACTTTTTTAATTTAGTAAAATGCACTATATAAAAGGCTGAAAGTGCTGGAGTATAATGTTTCCTGATCTTGAAAGTGCTTATCCTGCAAGTTCCCAGCCCCAGCAATGCCTTTGAAACATGATTTGCCTGAATGTGAAGCTTGGAAAGTCAGAGGACGTCTTGAAGCTGGTCAATCACAAACAACAGTGGCAGCAGCACTTGGAACATCCCAAAGTGTGATTAGCTGACTGTGGAATCACTTTTAAGAGACTGGAACTGTATGAACAAGACTAGGGAAGGGTCACCCATGTGCCACAACAGCAAGAGATCACAGCTTCACATTTTCCAGACCTGATTCCCATTAAACATGCTTGGGATGTACTGGGAAGACCGACCAATGATTCCCACAACACATCTTGAGCTGGAAGTGGCCCAGGAACAAGAGTGGCAGAAAAACACACAACAACTGCTGGACAATCTAATCCTGTCCATGTCCCATCACTGTCAGTGTGTTTTGCCAGTCTTGTGTGACCATACACTCTACTGAACAGTCAATGTGGAGCACTCTCATCCAGTTTGACATTCTTCTGGTTACCCCATTAATATGTCACTTGCTACTCAATCATGATAATTGAGTTTGCATCTCATTTGCATAAACAAACAACTCTCTTTAACTTTTCATTTGCTTCCCTGATGATCTTGTTTAATTAAATAAAATCAAATGCTCATTTTTTAATCGCTTCATATTCATTCTGAACTATTCTCAAATATCCTCAAACCACAACAATGGTTTTTGCTGCCTTTGCATAATCTCCACTAAGCGGCACACATCCTGTCTTTTGACTCACCCTGCCAAAATGCTCTTGGTGGCTACTTTTTTGTAAGTTACCTCTTGGTGAGAGATTGTTAACTGCTAGAAATGCTTCTACAATGCACTTGAAGACTTCTTGTCTAGTGGACTACATTTTTTTTTTTTAGAAAAATGGTATAATGAACAATGGTACAATGACCATATATATTGTTGATAACCGGACCCAAAATTTTAAAACTTGAATTTGTCCCTCCATAATACTCGTTTCCTTATTCCTTATTCAGTCCCTTATAAGCTTCAGCATATCTTAAGCATTTCGTCCTGTTCCCATTCGGAAAATGTGGTTCCTTGGTAGAGTCCTTTCTTAGGGTGCAGTTTGGCAGTCTTATTAAGCTGGCAGTTGTTTTTTTGTTTTTAATACGGCATACACATTTCATGTAAGCTCCAAGTTAGTTCAAATTGAAAGAGACTGCTCACAAAAATGAGGGAATATTACATTTTGATCCCCTGATTTTTGTGAGCAGTGTCTATATGGTCATTATTCCTCTCAACACAATAGTAAAACAATAGTATATCTAATCAAACTAATAGCCTAATAGACTTTTCTTCATGACTATTTTTAAATAAACAATTTGTTAATTAATACAAAACACTATCCATAAGATTCTAATATATATTTAACAACACGATGAGCACAAATTGCTTGACTAACATTAGGCATCAGTGTTCCAGGGTTTTCTTTTACTAGCCCGTTGTGTGACCGTTGTGTCTCATCTGTAATCAAGCACTGTCCTCTATTTGGTACATTCATTTCAGAGATTGAAAGAGCAGTAAGTAACTTCAGGTCAGTGTCCTTATGTCATTTGGATCATTTCGTACTTGTTCAGTAAATTACATTCAGCCTTCAAGGTTCAAGGTTACAAAGAAGTGCTACATTTAACATAACAGTTAATCATGGCTTTTGTGGGGGAAAAACACTTTACACTTATATACGCAACTACTTTGAAATAGACTGCAGAGACCCTATTCTGCTCCATTGTCAGATATATAAAGAGGAGAAAATAAATTCCTGGGTAAACTGAAGTTATCTTAACCTATAATCAGGTAATCCAATTGGGAAATTCTAACTACACAGTGCTTATCAAGTCTTCATGACATTTTTACTTTCTCTGCATGACCTTTGATTAGTTCCTCAATGGATCCATTCTTATATTCAGTGAGCAAACATAATTAAGTGCTTCCTAGATCCCATCAGTCGCTTCCTGCTCAGGTGGTTGACTGTTTCCGGGGGGTGGGGAGCTCAGCTGACCTGTTGCAGTCCTCTGGCGAAGAATCAGCGGCAGGATTTTGAAAAAGGAAAGAGTAGCAACAGCAATGGCTATCACACTCAGGAGCTGTAGCAAAGAATTGAACACAATAAATAAAGAAGCAATGCTAACATTTTCCACATCCTATGCAGGGGGGAATCAAGGTTTCTTACATTAACATTTGTTTCATTTCATTGAAGACAGTATGAATTCAAGATAACATTTGTTATACAGTCGTTACATCCACTCCAGGATTTCATGTCTGCAACACATCGAAAAAAGCTGGAAGTGTCACAAACGGTGCAGGAGGCGGAGTCAAACGCGGCTTGCGAGATAAACCAGGTTTATTGTAACTAAATATACAGAACGTAAAACAAAACTAAAACATAACGAGACAACAGGAGGGTAGGATCGAAAGCTGGAAGTGATGATAGAAGATCCTGCCTCACCTGTGTCGAACACAAAAAGTCCAAATAATAACATGTAACAAAGAAAGCTTCGCACCCCATGAACACGGGCAAAGCTTATAAATATCGCTGATCTAGGACAGGTGAGCACAATCAAGGCACGCCTGCGCAGTCATCAGGCATGACAGGAAGAGGCACGATTTAGATCTAGTAATAAAACAAAAAAAGGAAATAATGATGATGTGCTACACGTCATTAAAAACCTTACTGTTAAAAAAAGAAGCCTTGTGAAAGAAGACGACTTCTTTGGGCTTAGAGGCATCTGGGAATCATCACATAGTGGAAACATAGTATATCACGGGCAGACAAAATATTATTCCAGATCATTTTTGGGAGAAATAAGATGGAGACTGTATGGAGAATTTTGAAGCAAAATATACAACATCTCTGAAGTGTTGTGAGAATGAATGGCAAAATTACAAAGTGGTAAATGCTTTAATATCCCGACTCTTTTGAAATGAGTTGTAGGCCTTGGCTATTTATAAACAAATGAAGTGAAGTTGACCCGACAAAACATGAAATATATTGGGTTCATACTGTCTGCAATGAAATATTTACAATCCTATTCCAACTTTTTCTCATTGTAAGTTGTATATTATTGATAATAACAGTGCAACCCTACTGAACCGCCTTACAGTCATACCTCAGCACTTGAAACACCTCCCAAATTTGTTGAATTTGATGAGAAAAATTGCTCCGCACTTGCCGCATCTGCTTACACCTGAATTAGTTAAGATGTGCGGCAAGCCCTTTCAAGCTGAAATATAGGAGCAATTAGCATTGATGCAGATCTCTGCTAAAATCCACCGTTGTTTTTTTACATATATTTCAGTGCACGTAAGGTACCCTCGGTCCGTAGAAGGTCAGAGATAACAGTCAACCAAACATGAAATGATAGCATAAAATTGCAATGGTATTCACAAATTTTGTCTTTATTTTCTTTAATTATTGTGTTTTTAATTACTTTTGTATACTTAATATTGTGTCTATATTAAGTACACAATACAGCAATTCAAATAAGTTCCTATACAGAGTGGATTTTCTTATTCCTTATGGGAAATTTTCTGTATTCTGTATTTCTGTTGTTTTCTGCACTCAACATGCCTTCTGGACTGAATTATATACAAGTAGTGTGGTACCACTGTATCTGAATTTACATTGCTCCGAAAAATTATTCAGATAACAAAGACAAGCTAAATTCCCCATGCTTAAATCCACTAAAAACACTGCATTGTAAAAATATACAAACCTTTACAGTAGCAGGTCCAAGTGTTTGTATCGAGTCTACGTGTGTGGCCAGTAGAGCAAGTGTACAGGGGAGATATGCCTCATTACTGCTGGACTCTCGGCATCTTTGGAAAAACAGGAGTCATAAATTCTCCAGAAGAACGGCGTTAATGAACTCAATTGTACCGCAAAAACAAAAGGATCACCAACAGGACTTGTATTACAGTGAATGAGTAATACTATCATACCTCTGGTACAGGATGGCAAGGAGGGTGTGTCTGTCTGAGAAGTAATGTTGCAGTAAATCTAGCTGAGCAAGTATGCTGGGAGGCAATTTCTGCCCTTCCTGAACAAGCAACCCTAGACTGTACCAACCCTGCAGGAAAAATAATCAACAAAACACACAAACATACATAGGTGTGCTGGCATAGACAAAACGTCTGACATGGACAAATAAGCCTAGGACATGTAATTATACAATATTCCACTTTATGGTGTAACAGAATGCTGTTTTCAATAACGGCTCTTCAGGGTAGTGTTGTAGTACCCCAGTCTCTGCCTCAAGACCAACCTGGAGACCATAAATGAGCTGTCTTGGTCCCTCATGTGTACTTGTCACTGCGTAAGGTGGACTCGGAAATTGTTGTCAAGACCAGCAGAGTCTAATGCGTCTGTCTGAGTTAATCTTAATTGTAATCATAATAAACAGAACTTCATCCCGGCTGCTATTAAATATGAACATCCATATAAACAGAATAAATCAGTATTTCTCTATATGCCTAAATTAATTCTGCAATCAGATTGGTTAACAGGAAAAAACAAGTTAACGCTCTCCTCCTTCAGTATCCAATATAAGAATGTTACTTTGCTGTGTCCTTTACAATCATGAATTGTAATAATAATAATAATAATAATAATAATTATTATTATTATTATTATTATTAATTTAAAAAATGAATCGAATATATATATTAAATTGATTGTACGCTGCGATTCTGATTACGTTTGCGAGAAAAAGGGAATTATTGCCATCATTTGGTTAGGTTATAGTTGACTAAGACTATAATATAATAATAATGATTAGTAATAGGCCATATTACTCATAATGTTATTCATTCATTCATTATTTTCCGCTCAATCCACACGGGGTCATGGGCCAGCCGGTGCCCACCCAGCAACTCGCAGGAACAACCCTAGGGCAAGGGCAGGAACAACCCTAGACAGGACGCCAATCCATCATAGGGCACACACATACACACAGTCATGCACACAATCACACATTAAGGGCCACTTTAGAGACACCAATTAATCTAAAACGCATGTCTTTCGAATGTGGAAGGAAACCGAAGTACCTGGAGTAAACCCACGCAGACACGGAGAGAACATGCAGACTCAGACCTCTCCACCCTGGGATTGAACCCGGGACCTTCTTGTTGTGAGGCAGTGGTACCCCTTTTAATATTATATTTTGTAATATTTTACTAAATATATGACGTAATGTAATATGATATATTAATCAATAATGTGTAGAGAAGTTAATTAGAAACTATTTTACTAACTTATATTTTTCCATTTTCTTCTTTTCATTCTCGTATTATGAAAAAATAAATAAACCTGTTCTTGGCCTTTGACACTTCTAGTTTACAAAACTACAACACTACTTGAAGGTTTATAGAATTAGTTATTAGAACTAATTAATGGAACACTTATGGGTTACCTGTGGATCGTTTTTAAGAGCTGCTTGTTTGTACATCTCAGCTACATCTGAGAGTGTCCTTTTGCCCCGAGTGTGCTCTTCATAGAACAGGTCCCCCATTCTCAGCAACGCTAAATAAATTAATTAAACATCATATTACTAATAATGATACAAAATTCAGGTAAGTATAACCCAAGTCAGTTATATATAACTAGAATATCACTTAAACATACATGGGTGGAAAATGTATGAGCTACACTCCGGCCCTGAGTGAACCTGATTCAAAGGAGTGAGAGGATATTGATGAGAATAGTACACTGCATATTTACATTTATGGCATTTAGCAGATGCCCTTATCCAGAGCAACTTACAGCTTATACAGTATTACAATCAAAGCAATTGTGGGTTAAGGGTCTTGCTCAAGGACCCAACCATGGCAGAGGTGGGATTTGAACCCTGGTCCAGAGTCCAGTGACTTAACCACTAGACCACCACAGTCCCAAGCATATCACCATCTTAAGCCTTGTGAGGATTGTTTTAGTAAGAGAAGATGCTTTAAAATCTGGAGTTAAATCTGTGTTAGCATTAAACACATGGACAGTCAGTGTTTCAGTATGCAATTATGTAATTCAGTATGTAATTTTTGTGATTTTTTCTCTCAAGTTTCTCCTAGTACCATGATGACTGGAGTCCTGCACTGTACACCAAAGGTCACCATTAATCAACCATACAAGACGGCCTTTATCAACTCTAGAACCAGATACTGGTAAATGGGTTTAAAAGAAAGGCAAAAATTCATAATTCTGTTAAGAAGGGACTTGTGCCATTTTATGAAGGAAGACTAAGGCTAATCAGGTATCTCATTTGTTGTGACCAGTGATGGCGATAACGCGTTACTGTAATTTTATCACTTTTTTAAGTAACGAGTAATCTAACTCGTTACTTTTTCCAATCCTGTTTTTTTTAGTAAAAAGATCTATTTTTGCTTTCTTCTTGTGTCTCGGGAAGTGACGTCCGCCTTTACGACAATTGAGTCACGTTTTCAGCACGAGAACAAGTAACGTGTAATACCACGCAAACATAACAATGGAGGGAGGAGAGAGATGTGCGTTTTCTGCTTGGAAATACAGGCATTATTTTGAATTTGTTTTAGCAAAAGATGACAACATTAAGGTTCGTTGTACACTCTGTGCTGGCAACAAAGTGCTATCTAGCTTCAAAAACACTACGTCAAATTTGAA
>JAVSBV010064163.1:0-10485 GCA_033117975.1 Parotocinclus spilosoma
TACTTAAAGAGCGTACTGCTTTAACGGTCGAGCAGTGCGTACTTAATCGAATATAGTGCGTACTGTCAAAGTATGCGATTTCGGACGCAGCCCAGCACTGTGAGCGCTAATGTGACAAACACCTTACAATCGGCAGGGCTGAAGGTAGAAAAAATGTTAGAGTTAAGCATTTAATGAAGCATTTAAATGTTCTTTAACACACTAATGATCACTAAATAAAAACGGCACGGCTTATAACGTAGATAGTGCGTCTGAAATAGGAATTAATAAATGCCCCATTTATCTTAATGCTACAAGAAAATGTTATAGATACTTAACTACTGCTAGTTAAGTATCTATAACATTTTCTTGTAGCATTAAGTTACGTATACATATGTGACGAAAACGCTGTAGGAACATAATTGTTCCGCTTTGCAAATGGCGCTTTATGGGGCGCATGTTCAAACATATTCTTTGTTTATTAGCCTGATAGTAAGTCACGGTTTCGCTTCTTTTAATTGTTTCTGAGACCGTGAGTGTTTAGTTGACCTTGATTGAACAAATCTTCTCCCACTAATCCCTAAAAGGCCAAATCTTCCGTACCTCAATAGACTGACTACTTATTCACAGTCAGCTTCAGCCTCGTGATAGATCGTCAAATAGCCCAGTTTCCACTAATCCTAGCCTGCAAATCGTTTACATGTGCCTTCAGTTTATGGGATGGAAGGTGGTGCTTCAGATCGACTTAGTTGAGGGCAGTCGGGTTTTGAGAGGTGTTGTGTTGACTTCTTGCTCGATTGCAGTGTTCTTTAGGACAACACAAACAAGTTCCCGGTCCTTCCCATTTAGAAACCCAAGTGTCCCCTAGGATGGGATCTGTAGTTGAGGTGCTGGCAGGCCTGCATTGGGGTCCTCCTAAGAGATCCCATGGGCCCTGTTGTGTCTAGGTCATGGATTGCTCTTCAGTGAAGAGCTTCCTTTTTCTGTTTTAGTAGGAACTAAACTGAAATGGCTGGTTATTAATTATTCCCAGTTGTGCTCATGTTTCTGTAAAGATATTGAATGTAAAAGACAGTGGTGGCCATGTCTTCCTCACCTGCTTGTAGTAGGTGTGCATGAATAGTCCATTTGATGTTACAACACCTCATATGTGTGTGACAGCTGCTTAGTTTCTTGGGATGTTTTGTGTTATTTGGAACAATAGTGGAATCCAGTTAATGGGACCACATCGGGACGTGATTGTTTTGGTCCTAATAACTGGCTGGTTCGAATAAACGAACATGCAAGATAGTACATTTACTAAGAAGGGACATACAACCATGTTCGCTATACGTGTAAATCGTACAATAAACATGCTAGGTAACCAAGAACAATTTAAAGGTTTAAGGTTTAAGAACTTGAATTGAGTAAGAACTTCAAGTTCTCAAAAATCTCGCTTAATGTGACCAAAGAACGTGTACAGTATGTAATATCCATGAAGAAACTCTTCATGTTCTTTGGTCCCATTAAGCGGAATTGTGGTCCAAATAAGCGAATACCGTTACACGTATATAGTAGGATTTGTTTCTGTAGTTTAATTGGAATAAGCAGCTAGTCCCATTAGGAATGGTGTTGGCATTGTTGTGCGTTGTTGATTAGACCATCAGTTAACCACAACCAAGAACCGGTTGGAATGATGTTTATTAAACAAATTGGTGCAACTTCTGTTACTTTCCTGAATAAAAGTCGTTTGGTGGCACCAAACGGGGGTAAACAGGACCGGCGCCCCCACTAGGATGTACGGTCATGAAAATCCGGGGCTGACAGATGCAGACGGCGTCCTCGTCACCCAAAGTCTGGCCGGTTGGCATCCGTCGAGTGGCTTGAACCCTGAAAAAAAGACTGGGACACAAACAGACGAATTCAAGAATCCGATTCAGAACATGTTTCTGACCCACTCATCGAAAAAAAATAGCGCAGCATCGCAAGCAACTTTAAATCTAACTCTAAAATCCTAAATAGACCATAGCTCAGGTTCGCTACATTGGGGGATTTTCCTTGCCACTGTCGCCCTAGGCTTGCGCAGTTTGGGCTTGGCCTTAAAACATTCTTCTTTGATATTTGAGATTAGACTCCAAAAGTGGGGAGTTTACAATTTTCAGTTAATGTCTCAATCTAGCCTATTTTATATCATTTGTTGCCAAGTATGAGAAAGCTTATCTCGAGGTAGACAGGGGAATAATTTATTTTACTTTGAAGCACTTAAAAGGTGTTGGAGGGTTTATTGTGGCTTCTCTTTTACTACCAAAAATGGAAATGGAAAAGAAGCCACAATTCGCCACTTATCCAGTGGGATCTGACGCACTTTTGCTGTGGTTAAATTCCTGTCAACGTTTGAAGAACTGAGTAAGAACTTTTGTAATAAGCATGCAGTTTTTTACAGTATGAGTACCTGTACATTGTGTTGTACATCGTTTCCAAAAGCAACTGTAGTTTGTACGTTCGCTATACATGTAAATCGTACAATAAAAAGAACTAATGTTTATTAAACCTTTGCGATGTTACATAGCACGTCCCGTCTTGTAACATTGGCCCAATTAAACGAACATGGCATGTTATTAGGACCAAAGCCATCATGTCCCGATGTGGTCCAATTAACCGGAAGCGACTTTGTCCGTGTCTTGTCTTTATTAATCTTTTGTTTTTTAAAAAACATATAAAGAAAAGATACAATTTGATTCCAAGCTCTAAGTGTTAGGTCTTTTAAGATCATTACCAGGTTGCCAACTGGTGTGTTTTGTTTTTTAAAGACCTGTGGTAAAAAGAACTAAGAAACTCTCAAGACCAAAGAAACTCTCAAGACCAATCTTGGTCTGAAACATCACATACGACCACTGTGTTTGCAGGGGCGCTACTGTAATCCCCCTAATAGAGGAGCTCCCTGAATAAAACACATGATGACAGGTCTTAGTATAGACCTGTGTTATTGTGGTGTTTTAGTTTAGCTCTCATTAACTAAATACAATATTCGATAGGTGGCAATGCTGTACATGTTTGGGGTACGGACCCTTTAAAGAACGTTCGAGCCCTCTGCCATTTGCAGGATTTCACTCGTCCCCGTGTCGCCGTCCAACACCACGTCTTTGAGGCTTCCCGCAAAGCCCGCCGTGAACAGACCGGACGTGACCGCCGCCACGTCTCTGTCCGGCTCGAAGCCTCCGAAATAAACGACGCCTCCGTAATTAAGGTCCACGTACTGCTCCCACGGGTCGACGTCTTCTCGAATGACCGCGGCCCCGTCCACCCGAGCCTCGACCACGGTGCCGCTGCGAACGACCGAGACGTGTTTCCATTCCTGGCCGCACGCCCCCGCCTTTCCGCTTGCGTCCCCAATCGGAAGCGCCGCTTTCCGGCCCAGGTTCGCCGCTATTTTCAACCGACCCTGCTCGAGCCCCACGGCCAGAAAGTCGTCGTCCTCGCTCTCGGCCCGTCCCATCCACAGAACGAGGCCGTCCGGCGCGTCCGCCGACACGTTAAAGGACACCCGGGTGTGCGTCAGGTCCCTCGACCTGTACTTGGGGTCTTGGAATCTCAGGTAGGACTTCCCGTCGAAGGCGGCGCCGGTCAGGGACGCCCTCCGTTCGCAGTGCTTCCCGCGCCACCCCGGCGCGCACGTGCAATAATACGAGCCCGTGGCGACGTTCGGGACGCACCGAGAGCCGTGTCGGCACGGGGCGGGCGAGCAGGAAACGGCTTCCTCGCATCGCGGGCCCGTCCACGGCGCGGGGCAGAGGCAGCGAAAAGAGGCGAGGCCGATAGGCGTGCACGAACCGCCGTTTCGGCACACTTTGTACCCGCACCGCGTCCCGTCCCGGTCGGCCACGCCGGCCCCGCGTACGGCGCCTCTCTCGGTGAGGTCCAGGTCCAGGCCGTTGACGACGACCTCGCGGACGCCGCCCGTGAAGCCCCCCTCCTCTTGGGACGTCGCGTTCGGGTCCGGCACGCCGCCCACGAACATTTCCGTGGCCACGTCCAGGCGGGTCATGCCGTCCGTCCCGTTTCTCGCCACGCCGTGCCCGTCCAGGATCAGATAGCCTCCGTTTCCGTCTCTCCTGGCTTTCGCCACGTGCCACGTCCGACCTGTCACGTCCGCTCGGTTCGGGGACTGCAAAACGACCGTTCCGTCTCCCAGGTCGTACCGAAGCTGGACGTGTCCACCGGACAGCGACACGCTGATGAAGTCGCCTGGAGACAAACCACGCATGAGTGTCTGGCCCCTTAACGGGAAGTTGAAACCTTTAGGAAACGAGGCCGGACGCCGTTGATGCTGTACCTGCTCTGGCGCTCAGATGCTGGGCTGTGTAGAACAGGATGCCCTCTGGTGACAGCGTCTGGAACTGCAGCTGCAAGTGGGTTCTGCGGCTCATGCTCACAGGAGGAAAGGCCATCCAGGAGGAGAGGCTGGCGTTGAAGAAGGGGTCGCTGATGGACACGACTAGGAGGGGAAGCGACCGATAACACGCGAGGTCAGATTTACAGACAAAGACACCGACCGTAACCGCGGATTGTTGTACCAAAAAAGAACGTCCCTACAAATTTCGCCCTGCGTTACTACGCCATCGGTTCATGGAAACATGTCCATGTACGTTCAGCCCTCTTGGTCTAACCTTGCTGGCAGTGCCGCCCAGCTGTGCCCAAGGGACACTGGCAGGTGTAGCCATCCGGCAGCGGGACGCACGTAGAGCCTCGGGCGCAGGCCGGCGGCGGGACGTGTTCCGCGTCGCAGAACGACACCTTCTCGGAGCACAGAGCGCCTTTCCGTCCGGACGCGCACTGGCAGCTGAAAGGGTTGGGGGGGGAAATGAGGTTTTTTCGAGCGGTCGAAAAGGACGGGATGCGTCCGGCCGCGAGCGAACACTTACTAGACGGAAGCTCCGGAGTCCACGCAGGTGCCCCCGTTCTGGCAGGAATAATGGCCGCACGGAGAAATGGAGCACTGGCCCACGCTGCGGCCGGACGCCGGCCGGCCGGCCGAGTGAAACCTGCCGCCGCGTCTGGTTCGGAATCGGAGGTCGAAAAGGCAACCTGTTGGGGGACAATCGTAAACACATTCTGTCTTAGATACGTCTCATTCGTGTCTGAGTGACACAGACAGACAAATGGGAACGAAAACATGGTATTCTCCAGTCCCGACGCCCGTTTGGGGCAGGACACGATACACCCGAGGCGGTTACTAAAACGGGACACCCACCCACGTCTTTGGACACCAGAGCCATGCCAACTACACTGTCTAGTGACAAAAGGGTCTCCGAGTTCTGCTCTGGATACTGTCTGTTCACGTTCTGTCGACTGTTCCCTGTCTTGTGTGATCCGGGTTTATCTTTTATGAGGACACAATATATTAAGGAGCGTTTCGACGTCCTGCCGCACCCAGTACAGGGCCAGTTGGTCACTCCCACTTACCCCTCTCGTTTTGAACTCTCTAAAACGCAGAAATATAACACAAAGAAGAAGCGTCTTGCTCAAAAAGCTTTAAGACGGGAATCAAATCAGAGACTGCCGAATTAGTAATCCTCAAGTCCGACGAGTGCATAAAGATTCGCGGCACGAAAGCATCGACGTCCTCGATCTCGAGGGCCTGGAGCGGAACAGTAAATAGACAGTGTTGACAAAGAGGCTGATGGTTTAAGCGCCTGATTGTTTTGTGTTGTCTAAGGAGAGGGAGAAGAGGATTAAAGACGAGAGCAACGAAACCAACGAGGACTGAAGGACAAGCTGGAGTCGGAGACATCGTATTGCAAGACGATGAGATCAAATTAGCTCGTTTGATGGCATAGACCAAATGAAGACCTGGACCTAAGGCAACTGGTGTGATAACAGTTGACATGTTCCTGTTCCTGTCCTATATCCTATCAACAGCTACATAACAAACACACCCCTGACGGACCCTGCACCATTTCCCAGCACCAGCAGACCCTGGTAGCACCTTGCTAGCGGCGCCGTGTTCGCCGACAGCTCCTGAGGGATCGTGGCTCGGCGCTAACGGGCCACGGAGTGCGTTAGCTTCGCCGTTCCTGCTAGCTATCACAATTAGAGTCTGGCTAAGACCGAGGGAATTCCATTACTCGATTGCCTGGAGAAAAAAGCCGAGTCGCCGTCATTAGTTATCTGGAAAGTGCCCGCTTGGTCGGGAAATCTCCCGAGCTGCCTACTTAGCTAAGGAGGGTACGGCGAGCGTTTCATCGGGAGGCGTGACAGACGTTCGATCGAAACGCCTGGTAGATCGATTCCTATTCCAGGAACAGAACAGGTGGAAGGAAACCGACCTTGTCTTGCTGGGCTTGGTCACCTTCAAGGCGGCATGCACTTTTCTGCATTAATGCTGCCGTCACAGAAGTGACCTCAGCCAAGGGTGCCGACCCTACCCCGTGCCGAGTCGATGAGCAGATCTGATGGGTCTAAACCCAATTTCGACTGGGTGATGGTCCTACTTAGATGCCTCAAACTAGAGAAGTCGACGCTTCTTCTGAACTGGGTTAACCTTCTTATTTGCACAGACCAGACTTTTTTATTTTTGATTGTTTTGCGGATCCGCCGGCAATCAATTATTTATTTTTTTGGTATTCTTCAAATATATCTTTTTACTTTTATTTTTGGGTTTTAGTGAATCTGGAAAACCAATAAATGAACAGAAGAAAACCGTAGGCTCTCCACCAGAGGGCGGAAAAAGCTAAAAAAAATTAATTTTAGGTTAAATTAAAATTAGTTTAAAACCTGTTAAAGTTTAGGTATTTTTCTGATCCGCCGCAGCACCAATGGTTGAAATAGAAATAAATCTTTCTAGTTCTCGAGGACAATGTGTAATCAATACAAGGAAGGAGGAAGAAATGTAATAAAATGTATTTCTTTGTCAGCATTTTTTTTTTTTATAGCTTGTTCCTCACATGTTTTTACTTAAGAATCAACTGAGGAGGGAGTAAAAAAAAATAGAAAAGTCTGGCCTACATTATAAGCGACGTTTGTGAACGTTACTCATTGGCCATCCGTAATAGCTGTCCGTTATCTTCCGCTTAATCTTAATGAACCTAAAAAGCATGTCTTGGGACTGTGGGAGGAAACCGGAGTACCCTGAGTAAACCGAGGCAGACACAGGGAGGACGTCCTGATCTTCACCTTAAGCCCTGTACTTACTGAAATTCCTTCAGATTCCTTAAATAATGATGCATTCTGAATAAATCACTCGGTCGATGGTATCTCTACACTAAGACCATTGTTCTTCCAGGAACATATTAATCAGTTCCACATTTTAATCCAGCTTTTTCTTGCATTTGTTGACAAACCCTTGATCATCTGCCCACGTTTGCTCCTCAAAAGACTCGGACTTTGGTCCCAACAAACGTACCTTGAAATCCGTTCTTGAACTTTGCCCCCACGGGCAGCATTTCGGGACTGTACTCTCTGTAGCCACCCACGTAGAGCTGACTAGAGGTGGTCAAAGTGGAAAGAAGTCCAGGACTCGATCCAGTCTTATTCCTCTGGCCGTCGACCTAAGTACAGGACGGAATCGTTGATTTATGTACATGTACATAATGGAAAGCTTCTCTCTGGGTTCACGCCTTAAAGGTCCAAAAATTGATCACAGTTAAAGAAAAGAGCTAGAGAGATGATAAAAGGCTTTTAGAGCAACGTCACTGTCGAATTTTTTACAAACAAAACTACTACATTGAACAAATAACACCACCATGGAGCATTAGAGATCATCCAAAAATAACATGCTGGCCTAAAGAAACATGACTGCTCAAAACTTTCAAACGTTACAATTTTCCTCCTTCCATGGCTTAGCGTTTGCTCCTGCTTGATAATCCTTTAAAGGAGGCTTTAAAGATGCTGAGAAACTGGTTCAGGCACCAGACCCAGCACTTTCCGTTGGGTTTCAGTCGCTCCATAATCCTCTTTTTCCACTGAGCTACTTTCTGAATTTTTACGTTTTAGCACACCTTAGCCTCGTCACACAAGCCCCGCCCCCAACTTTCTTGGGACTCACATTCCCTGGTTGGTTTCGGTTTTCACAAGTGGTTTACTCCTATTTGGTTGTCTTTTCTGGTTCTTTTCAAACGCAGACACCATTCTGGACAGTTCTGTAGGGTCGTTAATTAAATAATCAATGAATTAAAGCTTTTCCCACGGTACTGCATAAACACAATTTTCTATTCAGATGATTTTTGGACAGGAACTGGGATGACCCTGAACGGTGAAGTGAGAAAACAAAGCACCTTCAGCCAGCCGTTCTTGAGATATCGTCCAAAGTAGACGGAGTGTATTTGGATCCTCGGGTTCAACCGGTCGCTGACGAGAGTAGCCACGCCGGACCCGAGGTTGTACTTATGGATGACTCGTCTGTTTCTCACCCCCAAGGCGAAGAAGTCGTCTCCGCTGTTGCCTAGGGACGAGCGACAAACACGCCGAGATGAAAGCGCTGTCACAAGGCTTGGCACGGAACCAAAGGCTCGGACAATTTATCAGGCCAATTATCGGATGAACGGCTGCCGTATCGCTCGTTGTTTTTTTTTTTGGATCATGTCTGTCCTTTACTGTACTCCGCCGTCCTCCTTGCTCCCGATTGCTACATTATTCATACGACTGTCCTCTTCTGTTTTTCGGTTGATACATCACCCTAAACCGTAATACCGCGAGAGGAGCGCCTAACTACGGGAGATTCACGACCTCCCCGCGCTCCTCTTGCCTCTTGGCCGCCTTTCGTTTGATTAAATAGTCCGCCAGTGGTGGCGCGAATGAAAAGCTCTAAAGATTGGAGTCTCGTTAAAAAGAAAGTGCTTATTTGTTTTGATTAACGTCGCTATCAATACCACCACACCAATTAACCCAACACGCATGTCTTTGGACCGCGGGAGAAAACCCACGTAGACATGGAAAGCACATGCAGACTCGCACAGAAATTCCCGAACAAATTAATCATGCGTTACTAATAGATGACATAAATATCGTTTAATTATTCTCCACGTGTCATGTGTTTTGCAAGTGCGACGCCTCTCACCTTGTCCTTTCTGTCCTGAAAACAGGATAAGGTTATCCGCCATGGCAGAGGCGTTATTGGAAAAGATCACCTTCAGATGGAACTCGTAGAAGTGGCTGACACTGGGAATAGACGGGTACGCCAGGTAAGACGTGTATCCGAACTCGTCCAGGCCTCCGAACCTGGGCCGGGTAACGTTGATGGCTGTGGAGGGTACAAAACAAATGATGGAAAAGTAAGCGCTGGTTCCTGTTCTTCAAAAAGGTGCTTTTAGTTCTCGAACAGCCGTTTGTTTTGATCCCATCAAGGCATGGTGCAGTTCCACAAAGAGCCACTAGATGCCGCTATTCCTTCACTCTAAGTACAGCGTTGTTGTATTGTTCCTTTTTTTTTTTACCAAGCGTCATGGAAGGCTTTTTAAGACGTGTTTGAAAGGAGAAAAAACACACAAGTCTGAAAAAGGCTTTTTCCAAGTGCGTGCTACTATTACAAATCAATAAATCAACTAATACAGACACGGCCGTGTAAGGTCTGCGCTGGGTTCTGTCGAACTAGACGTCCAATGGTCACTTAAAACTGTATGGACAAACATAGACGTCCAAAAAGGCATGGTATATGCTAAGTATTTGATTAAAGAATGACTGCGTTATATCATCAATCACATTTGAGTCACCTTTCAAAACGGTGCGATTCAGTTTCGGGCCAGCAGGTGTCGCAAGGACCGCACTAGACACCAAACGCGAATGAGTTCTACTTTGGCGCGTCATTTTGTAAAATAGGACCCAAATTTCGCTTTAATTTAAGTCTCTGCTGAATTCCGAGCATCAATACAGCAGTACAAAAACACAAAACACATGAACGCTGGAATTGAACCTGTGATTTAGGAACTTCTCAAAGTTCCTGCATAATAATTTCTGCTGTACTAATAAATATAAACTTGTAAAGGTATTCAGATTTTAGAAAACAACTGCTGCATCTTCGTGCCTTTTTTTTTAGTGATTTATACAGTGAATCAAAGCTTTGTAGTTACGGTGTGTTGGAGTGAAATGGAAGAGTGGTTTAATCGTCAGTCATTTGTGAAGTAAAACAAAAGGAACAAAACGTACATACAGTAAAACCAGAGAAACAAGCACCTTTGTGCTGAGGTCTGCGTTTTTTCCCTGATTCCGTAGATAAAACTTTTTGCTATTACAGTCAAATCTTGTTAATGGGACCACATCGGGACGTGCTCGTTTTGGTCCGATTACACGAACATGCCCTATGTTACAAGACGGGACGTGTTAGGTTTAATAAAGAAAGGTGTTGGCGATCATTTCCAAAAACGTTGTTCATTGTAAAATAAATTTGCAACCATGTATAGGTACTCAGCATGCGAAGTTTTTTACAGTATTATTACTTTGCATGCTGAGTACCTATACAAGTTCTTACTCAATTCCAGTCAACGTTTGAAGAACTTAGCCACAGCAAAAGCGCGTCAGATCCCACTGGATAAG
>JAVSBV010064174.1:0-10485 GCA_033117975.1 Parotocinclus spilosoma
TGGAGCGGCTTGGGTCCTTTCTGTGTGGAGTCTGCATGTCCTCCCCGTGTCTGCGTGGGTTTACTCTGGGTACTCCGCTTTGGGTTAATTGAGGTTAATTGGCATCTCCAAATTGTTATTGACTTGTGTATGTAAAACACCCCAGCCGTGTAACTGGAATCAGCTCCCAACAGTCCCAAGCCCTAAAAAATGGGGCGGGGTGGAGAAAGCATTGGCAAACTATTCCACTATCCTGCCGAAATACTTCATGGATCACATCGATGAAGGACAGAAATGTGTGGAGATCGATGATCCATCAAATGTCCGAGGGTCGGTTGCGACTGTACGGTTAATTCCATTCCATTTCAAACTCTTCTGTGTTTGCTGTTCATGTAGGACGCTAGGGTTATCAAAGGGCTCTCTGGAGCAGATAGGCGACAGTGCAGACCACCCTGTCACAGCGTTGACCACCAATATTCATATTAAACTAAACTGGATTTTAGCCCTACGATAAATTGGTACCCTTTGCAGAGTTGTTCATGTTTTACACCCTGTGCTGCCAGCTAGGAATCTGTTTTGGATAAGAAAAGAAATAAATAAACTAGATTTTACTGTAACTTAAAAATCAGTATGTTACTTATATAACACAAAGAGAGCATACTAAATACATGTAATTAACGGCAATATTCAGACTGGCAGATCAAATATGAGTTGTGCTAGACATATTTTGTGAAGTCTGAACATCTAAAATCTACATGGAAGCAGACATTTCCCAAATTAATTAAAGTCACATTTGAATATTCAATTTAATTGAATTCAACATTATTGTCTTTGTACTGAGACAGGGTTGTACTGTACAACAAAATACTCTTAGGCTAAATCTCCAGTGCAGAGAGAATATAGTGCAAGACAGGACATAAGGTGCTTGTACAAGAGATACGATATACATACATTAAATACATTCATTACAATACAATGAAACAAATACAATGGATATCAGTATGTACATGTACAAACTGCTTCTTAGCAGTGTGAGTGACATATGGTAGGAGGTAGATGAATATATATGGGAATGAACAGTGGACAGTCTGTGTGTTGTTTAGGTAATGGATAATAACCTAGTGTGGTTGTCACAAGTTTAACAGCACGGGGGAAAAAGCTGTTCTTAAGTCTGATGGTTCTTGCTCTGATGTTCCTAAAACTCCTTTCGGATGGCATGGGCTGGAACAGGAAGTGGCTTGGATGAGTTGGGTTGGAGGAGATGCTGAAGGGCTTCTTCAAACATCTCTTGATGTAGAGGTCTTGCCTGGGTGGGAGGGCAGATATGGTTTCAAGTCTGATCATAATTGGATGTGGAGGCATGCGACTGGTCAGTATTATTAGCCTGCTATTTTCACTATAGACCCCTGCTTTTGTATTTGCTGCATCTTGTGGAATTCTCTCTCTCTCTCTCTCTCTCTCTCTCTCTTTCTGTGTGTGTGTGTGTGTGTGTTTGTGTGTGTGCAGAATAGACTATTTATTTCTTTCATTTTTCCCCTTTATCACATGACAAGGATTTATGACTACACTAGCACCCCAAAAATGGATTTTTGGCCTTCGTAGTAGGAAAGTGTGGTGTCAGCATGCAGACTCGTCCTTGTACTGCAGCCACACTTACAACTGTGTGTGTGTGTGTGTGTGTAATTGTGTGTGCACATGTATTTTAGAAGGTTTTTGTCTGCACAGAAAACACTCCTGAAATTAAGTTATTTTTTTCTATAGTCCAGCTTGGTGGTTTTACCTCAGAAAAATTGTGTCATTTACAGCAGTGAGAGCTACTCCAAAAGTCTTATGGAGAGAAGCAGTATCAAACAAATGAACAATCACCCCTTATATGAAGTGTGCCATGGCTGTTAGTATAGGCAGATAACAAGTCCTATTCTGGTCCAATAGGTCTTCTGCAATGCACGTGAAAGCTCTCACAACTTATTTTTACTGACCAGCCAGTAGGTCAGTCATGCTCATCAGTCCTAATTCATGGATTGACAGTGGCTTACTTGTTTTTTTTACCATGTACAATATGTCTTTGAGATGTTGACCTGTTGAGCTTAATAAGACAATCCATGAAATGTATTGTTTTTTGTTTAGTTGTCTTCTTTTGTGTGTCAAATGCACATGCTTACAATCCTATCACTGTCAGTGAAACTTGTGTTTAGGTGTGGTTCAAAGTGATGTGTTAACCCTTTGCTGATCACTGTGGGAAATCACTGTTTACACTCATTTGCAAAAAAATAAAGCACTCATAGAAATGTCAGATTTCTGCAAATCTCAACATGCAGTTACATCGCAGGCAGATATGTAAATGAAAGGCCTTCCCACACTGCTCCATAAGTAGGCTCTCAACGGCTGCTTTTCGGGATTGTATTTCTTGGTGAGAGATCGTTGACTGCTAGACATGCATCTGTGACACATTTGTCCACAGCTGGGCCTGTAGATTCTCCACACTCATAGTTTGCTGACACTAATCTCTCTGGTCTCACAAGTGCCCGGCTGGTGATAAATAGACAACAAATAGAATTTTTTCAAAAAGACAACACGGGTTCAGTCCATACCAGATCAGATTTCTCATTCACAACACCACTGTAAACCAAGGTGATTGTGGCTGGTTGTCAAAGGCAGGACAAGTAAAGGGTGCCATGGCAACAAATTTCCTTCTGAATATGGTCCATGCAGCGACAGGGTTATGTAGTAAATATGCCACCTCTCTCTGGATGGTGGACAACGTGGGAACTGTAGGAGTTGCTCATGCTTGTTGGTGGATCAAACCACTCCCTCTGTTGTTGGCCTGTCTGGACCATTCTGAGCCTGTTCACTTTGTGTGTGTACTCTCACAGAACCGCTGCTCCCAATACCACCTATCAACAAGGTCAGAACGGCCTAGAGGGTAATTCTTTGAAATGACCATCCTGCTCTTGTATTTCAATGATCTGCTTCCTCTCAAAGTCTATAAATCAGACAAAATGTCTTTGAGTGTATCATAGTGGCATCTTTGAAAATCGACCTCTCACCAAGAGGGGCACTATTTAAAAGTAACATCTTAGAGCCATTTTATGGGGAATTTGGGGAAGCAATTTGACCTCTTTTAGTGGCAAGACCTAGTGTCTAATCATTTACATATTTGCCTAGGACTTTTTTTTTTACCTGTGTGGTTTATTTTTTTCAATGAGAGTAAATTGTTTTTTAAGAGTGAACCTCTATTTTATTTTCTAAAAAGGTTTAATGTGTGTAATAAGGACTGTTGTAATAAGAATAGTACATAAGTGATAACGGAACCTCTCTGCAATGCTCGGTCTGCATGGCCGTTGTGCAAAATTAATTAAAATGTGATTCAGGTTATTTTTGTATGTATGGGTGTAGTTTCTAATTGTAAATCGCGTAGCTCAAAGTTGCTGGTTACTTAGCCTAAAACTGTTCACTTAGAGTGGCATACGCTACAATTATGTTTGTTTATTCAAAATTATAGATATTTCACGTAGCTAAGTTGATATATTTCGCAGTGCAAAACAAAGGTGAGTGCGAAGAAGGTAGCAAGACTGTTGCTCAAAACTATTCTGTGAGATACTTAATGAGAGTAAGAGCAGTGATGAGGAAAAAGCCTATGCAAAAGCCTATGCAGTTGGCATTTCATGTGCTGAGGACGAGTAGTACGCATATAATGTAAAGCCTATGCAGTTGCTAAAATTTTTGTTTCATGTGCTGAGGATGAGTGGTAGACGTATAATGTAAATGTAATACAGTTATCTTTGTAGGGTAGCGGTTAGCACATTCGTTAATCTAGGGAAAGGTCTCAGGTTCGAACTTAGGCCATAAGTTTTATATGACTGTGGTGGTCGAATGGCTGAGGTACTGGACTATGGACCAGAAGGTCCAGGGTTCAAGTCCCACCTTTGCCACAGTTGGGTCCCTGAGCAAGGCCCTTAACCCACAATTGCTTGGATTGTAAGACTGTATTAATTGTAAATCCCTCTGGATAAGGGTGTCTGCTAAATGAGGTAAATGTAATAAGCTTAATGACATGAATGTACTGAATCAAAAATATAGGTGACAGAGAAATAAAATAAAGTATTTGAATTTAGTTGCAAAAAAATATGTAAGAGAAAGAAGGGCTATAGATGAAAAAGAAGTGTTATGAATCACTTAGTATTTTGTTTAAGATCAACACAATCTTTCACATTTGATTAAATGATTATGATGTATTTTCTTCTTAGTTTAGTGATGCCATCCTAATACTTAAAATACATACTAATTCTACTACTACTACTATTACCACTACTACTACTACTACTACTAATAATAATAATAATAATAATAATAATAAATTAAATAGTGATATGCTTAAAACTTGCTTACAATGATCATATTCTGCCACTAAGGTAGCACAGAAGACTGACAAAATGTACTGTCTTTAGGTAGAAATGTCATGCCTCCTTACACCAACACCACACTGAACCAGCATCGCAAGTGAAGTACATGACACAAATTATCATTACCATTAAGAAAGGTCATCATATTGTATCCTTAAACCTATTTGACCTGCATCAGTAGAAAGCAGCCATGCTCCAAATACTATCCGCTCATTATTTAGTTTTTCCATTGTTAGAGGGAGCGGGCATACTATAAATTTGTAGAAATGCATAGGCTATTGTGGTTGTATATCTACAACATGCATTTTTATTCATTTACAAATTGGTATGTTTGATAGATTTCTAATGTATACCTGATTATAACAACCAAAAGCAAAAAAAAAACACAGAATTGTGGAAAGAGTGTTATGCTCAAACTGTAGGCTTGAATAAAAAGAGTCAGTAATAGTAATATTTATTGTGTGTGAATCTGCCCTGCACTGCATCAATAACCCTCTTCTTATTCAGTCAGATTCTTTACAGGAGAAGCTTAGTTTTCTTCAAGCCAAATTTCCTCTAGAAACATTTTTTTACTGTCACTGAGACACTCTGGGATTTAGAAGAGGCTTTGTGGGATTATGGGTAATCAAGCATGAGCTGTGGTCACTGTGTTCCAGTGTGGCTCTTAGCACGCTGAAGTGGCTGGAAGCTGTGATTAGAGTCCACATTTGGTCACAGTGCTTGGCAAGTTAGGGGACAGAAGGAGAGAGCACTGTGGACACTGCTACTGGAGGCTAATCAGTGACACTGGTAGGAATTTTTGGACATCTGAAAGCTTCTTGCACTGAATCCATTTCCTCACCTTACTCGGCTTCTGCCATTCACTTTCATGCAGTAAGCCTGATCTTATTGCTTTGTGGTAGCTTAATAATTTCAGCTTCTGGAAGGACAAAGGCAGCTCAGTAGTTAATTCTCAGTGTTACTAAGCAAAATGGGTCCACCAAGCTGCCACTCTCGGGCCTTTTACTACGAATAAGCCAAAATGTATCCACTGTTAGTCACTTTGAATATAATTTTTGTTTCATGCTCTAAGTGTACTTTACCACATTGTATGGCTTGGAAATGAATATTAGCAGCATTAAGGGATTAAGCATTAAGAACTAAGACTTTATTTTGTTCCTTGTCTATCTGATGTTTAGCATGTTTTGAGGGCTGTGAAATGTAGTAAGGAAAAGCTGGGGTCAAGCAATAATTGTGTTTTGTTGTTTACTTTCAATACTTTACTTTTTTTTTTATTAAGTACATGGGGTATTCAGTATGTTATTGTGTGTGTTTGGTTGTTTTTGTATGTAACATCACTTTCATATGAGACAAAAAGAACTAGCAAAACCACTGCTGATCCCTTCGTGTTTTGAGGCGTGCAGTTCTTCCCATTATGGCACTCCTGGGGCCAGTGGTCAGAAGTATCTGGCAGTGTCTGTTAACCTCTGTAAACATTATGGTCCTGCTGCTGGAAATAGAGTCACTTCAGTTATATCATTGGCCCCTGAGTGACGATAATACAGGAAGCTTTAGCCCTGTGCTTTCCTTAAGAGCCAGTTACATTATATTGTGAGCTGTGATTAATAATAACAAGAACTATATCGGCCAACAGTCCTTAGAGCCGGCCAAATATAATTGTCCAAACTTATTGTCTTATAGGTTTCCCATTTATTAAAATGCAATAAAAACATGTATTAAAAAGCATTACTCGTCAATATTGTTTCATCCCATGTGGTTGATACAACTGTAAAGAACCAAGTGTTCTAATAGGTCAGCACTTAAAATAGTATTAAATTATGGTTTAAGCTTCTTCATAGTTATTTTCCTAGAATACACAAGGAAAAACTAATATATGCAGGTGAATCGGTAATCCAGGAACATGACTTAATAAAAGTGAATTAAAATAAATAACTGGACACAACAAACTGTTACTTTAAGTATAATTTCATATTGCTCTTCTTTGGGACACTAAATACACCCACACTTTACCTGTTCATGTAGTCCATTATATAGTAATTTTGCCATCACTAGATTGGATATACCATTGTTTTAGCAACAGTATATTGATCATATATAATAATTTCTCTGTATCTGTATTAGAATCCAAGTAGGAAAATACAGAAAGCTGAAAAAAGTCAGAAAAACTGCTTCTATAGAGATGCCAAGTTGACCCTTCAGCAGTCCAAAGAAGCGTGGTCAGGAATTGTGTTTTAGAAGAGTAGCAGCCAAGAAACCAGAGTTTAGTGGAAGAGAGAGTTATGGAGTGACGGATTCAAGTAAACAATGCCATATATGGTTCCACTTTCTGATCAATATAATGTTTATTATTTCATCCTAATTGAATCTCCATAAACAAACTGCATTTGAATGTGTTGTACTGAGTACCTTACTGACTCTCAATGATACTTTCAGAGGCTGCCACTTCCCCTCCACCAACAAGTCAGATAAACAACTTTCTGTCTTGCATTCCTGAAATGTCCATAAAAATAGTGTGCTTACTTTGAAGTGAACATGACTGGCTTTTGCATAGCCATGACCTTAATTGCATGAGATAACATTTAAAAGAATTGGAATGCTGACAGTAAACCATAGTTTATTGTTAAAAATCAGTTGAGTTATATTTAAATATCCAAAACAAAGGCTTCTCTAAAGAGTAAATGCTGCTTTAGAGGCAAAGAGAGATGCCCCCGAATGTATAGGTATGAAATGTAATTAAGTAGGGAGCAAGACCAAACATGGGTATTATTACTGAGTTTGCTCATTTGCTGCTACAACAAACTTTCTTTTTTCTAAAATGGTTTTCCAATACCTGTGCAAATGTACAACGGCTCTGTGAAAGCCAGTCAAGTTCTCAATAAGAGTTGCCAAAGCAGTTCTCCATGGACTTTGTTTAATGGCAGCAGGGCGGAAAACTGACTTCATTTAAGCAGAAACCTATAAATGTGTCACATTGAGAAACACTGATATAATCAGTTTAACCCATTCTAATGCCACTGCTTGTTTATGAGAATCCTGAAATGTATGCTTTATATTATGACTGTGTTACAAGTGAATGTCACAGAAATATCAGAGCTCAAAAATAGAAGGGATGTCCACAAACTTGTGTCTGCATAGTGCACATGCAGTGTATATAGTGTACATACATAATTCAACCTACAAGACATAATTCAAGGTTTACAAAGACATACATAAGAATGAGTAGTGAAGCAGCTTAGGAGATTCACATAAACAAGACTGAAAAAGTTTGTGTGTTGAGTGTTAAGTTAGGCACAGTGCATTATACGGTAATTGAAGTGACCGTGCAGTCATCAGTTGGAATGTAAGTGGGTGCACATTTTAATTAAGCGAGATTGCATAGTTGTGAGTTCAGAAAAGAGCAAATCAGTGATTAGTGTTCAGAGGTACAGTTCATTGTTGTCTGTGTGGAAAGGGCAGAATTAAGTTTAGTGGTCTGACAGCCTGAGGGTAGAAACTGTTGGACAATCTGGTGAAGGCAATTGTTCATACCGCTCCTGTAGTGTAAACGGTTGATGATGTGGTTACAGGTTCTCGTAGTGGACATGTCCTAGGTTTATACTGGATGCATTGCAACTGGCATTAGGGTGCACATGAATAATGACACAATCACAGTGGTTCTGAATTCACAGCATGTGGTTGTGCACCACTCAGTTTTAGCTCTTGCAGTGCAGGCACAAAATCTAATGATTCCTGATTTTGGAGAACACTGTAACACCAACTATGTTAAGTGTCAACTATGCCCAAGCATTTGCAGGTTCAAACGCCGTGAGTCATGCATGTCACTCAAAGTATAAAACTAAAAGTATTTCTAATGCTTTTTAATGTTGAGCAACATGCGCTTCCAAATATGTCCCTGGGATAGTGCATTTTATTTCTGTCATGAATAAAATAGGTATAGTTTAAATATATACGTAGTTTTAATAAAATAAGTAGTGGAGTTTCTAAAAGATCAGCTCTAAAAATGGTAAAGCAGAACTTTGATTGGCTAAAGTGTTTCAACTAGTCTACTATAACTATTTGGGATAAATATCATGATATGCATTATTACAGTATTGCCATATGAAGTTATTTAGGAGCATTTATTTGAAAGATATTTTGTAATTATAAAAAAAATATTAGTAAAAAATTAAAAAGCTGTATTTTGTAATATCAGATATTTTGTATATTTTGGTTCCAGGTGTTTGAAAATGTTTAAGACTGTTTTTGCTGTAAGGTGATGTCATTTGTACAATTTTTTTTGACCACCTTTGCATTCAGGAAGCACTGTTTTATGCACCCAGAGAATTATGTGAATTATATGAAGAATTATATTCTTCAGTGTGGACTCTTCTGAACAGGATAAGTGTAACTTAAAATATGAATTTTCTGTTTCAAATTCAGAAAAAGAAATATTTTGGTTAATAGTGGTTGTGTTTGTGCACGTCTCCTTAATGACTGCATTATGTTGTGATTTAAAGTTGAGAATCAGTTATCGGTTTTCAATGTTCACAGACAACTCTGAACTTTTCCTGTTAGAAAGAATAAAAGACATAAAACTCATTAAAAGTTCCTGTAAGTGTATTTTGATTGGTCTTGGTTTCTCAGACCATGCTTGTTAATATGATAGAGAGGAATTTAGAGTCTGCTTGTGTATGGCCATATTTCTTGGAAGACGCTGAGAGAAATGGGTTTGTCATTACCTTTAGATTAGGAGTGAGACCAAAATGGTCTTCCACCATGTCAAGGTGAATAAGCTTTCTAAGTATTCTCTTTCTCCCTGAAGCTTTTCCTTTTAATGGAGGCTAGACAGAGTTAGGTCTATTCCAAATAAAAGCAGGTTCTGGCTGGGTTGTATTGTCCATCTTGCCCTCTAGTCAGTCACGATCTCTGCTCCTGTTTTGGCAGTTTGTGTATGCCTTTCCATCTAGCACCACAGCAGCCTGTGTACTTATATCAACTCAAGAGAATGACACTGATTATGGAACGGGTGTTTCTAGACTACTTTTCAAACTGTGGTACACAGAATTTACTGGGCCGCAGCTGCATCTACCTGCATCTACTTCTGTTCAAAGTTTTCTGGGGGACATACCCCAATAATGACTCTTGTGACTTCCCAGTTATGGATTTTGCGTGTTCTTGGATGCCTTAGGGGTGATATGGGCATGTGGATTGACAAGAGTGATTTCCCTGATTGAACTAGCTCAGATGATGGGAAAATTTCATGAGACATTTTATTTCAAGCAGTGCTTGATGGGTGGGCAAAAAAAGAGTTCCTATTCAGCATACCAGACCAACTACAGTAGAACATCACTGAATAGAGTGCCATCAGAAAGTACTTTATGTTGACAGTGTTAAGCATACAACCCTATTCAGAACAATTTAAGCTGAGGGTTAAGTACATCCATATATAAAAAAAAACTTAAACCACACAGCTGAGTGTCTTCAATTGATTGATTCTCAATAGGAATAACTTAGGCAGCATGCCATAGCTGGGTTATGAACCTCTGAATTACTGTACAAGTATCCAATCCAATCGCCGCCAAAAGCAGCACTATGATACCAGCAATCATGTCCATGACTACACAATGCAACTATAATCACAAGTAGGTTAATCAGCTAGGATCTTTGCACATTCAAAGGTCCAGCATAACGTTCAATGCACTTCACATCTTACGTACCTTTGAGAGTAATCCTACTAGTTTGATTACTCACTCAGGAACACAAGCTACTGCAGCAAGTGATTATGCCTTAGTCAAAGATGTGAAAAATGGTTTTCTCACCAATACACTAAACTTTCACTTTATTTGGTACACCTCCTTGTTTCTACAATCACTGCCCATTTTTATCAGTTCCACATACCATATAGTTGTACATTGTAGCTCCGCAATTACATTAAGTGTAGTCAGTGTGTTTTACACATACATTGTTTGTCATACTCTGTCCTCCAATGGCTAGGACCCCACAGAACCTGCACAATCCAGGTACTAACAACAACACATGAGTTATGGTTGTTAGGGTCCTACCCGCTCCCGGAGCTTGTAGTCGTCCGTGCCGATCGCCCTTACAGAGCCATCGGTGGGGATGA
>JAVSBV010064195.1:0-10484 GCA_033117975.1 Parotocinclus spilosoma
CGCACACGTCTAACGCACACGTCTTTGGACTGTGGGAGGAAACCGGAGTACCCGGAGCAAACCCACACAGACATGGAAAGAACATGCGGACTCCACACAAAAAAGGCTCCACCCTGGGATTAAACTTGTGACCTTCTTGCTGTGAGGCAATTTTTTTACTGTAAATGTCGTCCTAATGTGTATATAAATGAGTGTGCGTGTGTGTGTGTGTGTGTCCTAAGATGGACTGGCGCCCTGTCTAGGGTTGTTCCTGCCTTGCACCAGCTAAGCCAAGGCTCTCATGGGACCCTGTCCAGGATTAAGAGAATAAGAAAGTCAATAAATAAATGATATGCTTTGCCTGTCCATATCACATTTTCCCCATAAAGTTGGTGGTTTCCCATAAAGTTTATGTAAGTTTTGGCAACATTCAAAATCTCTTCGTTGATGCCTTTCTTCAAGCATTGGGGTTCTCTTTGGCCTTAACCAGTACCGACTGTTTTGCTCAGTGTGCAGTGTATGGTACAGTTTTTAAGCATCAATCCAGATGTCTCTTGCTCAGCCTTAAGTTCTTGAATGTTGTACATGGTTTCTTTAATAGGATTCCAATTATATTTTCTGCTTTGATCCACAGCAGGACTCCTGATAGTTCCAAAGAGAATTAAACTTCTTGATAACATTTCAAAAGTTTGAAGCCAGGGTGCCTAGGTCTTTATAAATGGTCCTATAAGTCCTATAAGCTGCTTGTGCTTTCTGGTCTACTTTGCTATTTAGTCTTAGCCATTATGAACAATGAACAAAAAATAAAACCATTTTAAGCAGCAATACCACCATTCATAGTCCAATTAAAGGCATGTAAGCACTGACACAGGGAGACATGTAGGTTGTAGAAGACATCACAGGTTAGTTAGATTTTCGTCCTGACATTATTTTCAAATTTGTATCCTTGTTTTCTTTAAAGTCTGTGTTATGCTTATGTTTCTTGTGCTTTTCTGCATCAAACAGTTTATATATAGACAGTACAGTTTACACATTATTTCAGGAGACATGTTGCATAGTGTACTTTAAATTCAGGGGTGCCAATAATGTTGACCTTAATTATAAAATGTAGTGCAATGTGTAAAAGTTTATGCAATGTAATTCAGTAGGGTGTCCCGATTTGAGGATTTGCCAGGTGCCCATTCCCACAATATACTTTCTAAATCACAGGCTGTTTTCCTTTATGTACGTATATTAAAACTGTGCTCAAAAATCAAACTCTGTATATTACTGTATAAATGTTTTTGTGTCAGTAAACTGTTATAATTATTCTCCTATGTTACACAACTAGTTGGTTATATTCTAATGTCCATCAGACTGCTATTTAAGCTGAAATTAACATTTTTATTCATGGGAATTTTCAACTTGTAGAACTTAATACACAGACCTCAAAGTGTGCAAATAATATTTTCTTACAGAAAGAGAAAACTTTATTTTGTACACAGTAGTGTTTTCATAACAGTATTTGATATCAAATTATCCTGAAATATAAACAATATCAATGCTTCCCCACAGCTTATTTGTTCTGACACCGAAGCATTAATTTTAAAAGAACATCATATATTACCATATTTCCTAAACTGCTAAATTCCAAATTAGACTGGACATGTTTACATGTCTTACAACCTCAATTTCAGTGAAGTTGGAATGTTGTGTAAAACATACATAAAAACAGAATATGATGACTTGCAAATCCTTTTCAACTCATATTCAATTGAATACACTAAGACAATATATTGAATGTTTAAATGGCTAAACTTGATGGATTTTTACAAACATTCACTCATTTGGAATTTGATGCCTGCAAAGTTTCAAAAAAGTTTTGACAGTGGCATCAAAAGACTGGGAAAGTTAAGGAATGCTCAAAAACACCTGTTTGGAACATTACACAGGTTGAGTGTCATGATTGGGTATAAAGGGAGCAACCCATAAAAGCTTAGCCGTTCACAAGCAAGGATGGAACGAGGTTCACCACTTTGTGAACAACTGCATGAGTAAAAAGTCCAGCAGTTTAAGAACAATGTTTCTCATCGTGCAATTGCAAGGAATTTAGGGGATTTCATCATCTACAGTTCATGATATCAAAAAAAGATTTAGAGAATATGGACAAATCTCTACAAGTAAGCGGCAAGTCCGAAAACTAACACTGAATTCCCATAACCTTTGATTCCTCAGGCAGCAGTGCATAAAAAAAAGACATCTTGTAACAGATATTACCACATGGGCTCAGGAACACTTCAGAAAACCATTGTCAGTGAACACAGTTCATCTCTCCATCTAGAAGTACAAGTTAAAACTCTACCATGCAAAGCGAAAGACATAAATCAACAACACCCAGAAACGCCGCCGGCGCCCGTGCTCAGAATTCCAGCTACGAAATTTCCACAATTAGTGTCCTTAGTTCCCAAAGACAAAAACAGTTTATCAGTTTGAACATTTAATGCCTTGTGAGGTATTGAAGTGCATTCAGTGGAATATAGGTTGAAAAGGATTTGCAAACCAACGTATTCTGTTTTTATTTATGTTTTACACAACATCCCAGCTTCAGTGGAATTGGGGTTGTATAAGCCTTGTGTAAGTGTTTTGTTTAGTAAAGAGCAATTACAGTTTAAATGATTTGAAACGTTATTACTACAGTGAAATCACAACATCGCTAGCAAATATAATTAAAGTAATTTATCAAATCAAAATAATTTTTTTAGTGGAGAATAGTATGTTGAAATTCTGACTGAACAATGCAGGCTTAAAAAATTCACATATATTTGATCATATAAATTCCCAATTTTTATAGTCATATAGTCATAATAATATTATGTGTAAATGTACTCCCTGGCTCAAAGTGCAGCACCTTGCAATTGCACTAGCAAAAAGGATAATGATGCTTTCAGAAAAAAATAATTGCATGTCAAGGTTTAACATGTTTTATGCTGATGAAAGTCAGCTGCCAGTGTGATTAACACCAAATACTAATAACGCTACAAAGAAGTCCTTTTCTTTGACCAATAATTGTTGGCTATACACACTGACATTACACACTCAACAATAATCATGTTAGATTGCGAGACAACACACAACCTCACAAAATTGAGGGTAATAACAAATGTGATTTTTCACTAAACCTTAAAGCTGTGAAAAAATGTCATTAATCAAACATAGAAAGTGGCAAGAAATCATATTTATACAGTTCTAGAATGTAAAGAAATGCCTGATTCTAACATATATTGTGTGTTCCAAGTGTTGGGTTTGTGGGTATACCTCTTTGCTGCAGAGGACAAGGTCTCTTTCCTGGCTACGGACACTGTGGAACTGTCTCTGTGAGACTTGCGTCCGCTGGAGCTTCCATTAGCAATACATGACATGGAGGAAGCCTCACGCAGCGCTGTCTGACCTGCACAACAGATCCAGAATGAGGACGATGAGCTTTGTCAATTACTATAGAGACATTGTTAAAAAGGTCCATGAATCCAGTAAGATGCAAGTGTTCATTGGCTTTTTAACTGAATAGATGTAAATGTGTAATTTCTGCTTTAGTGGGTACAGCCAGATGCCGGACAGGGCAGTGTCAGAGGTACTGGGTTCAATTCAGGGTGAAACTTTTAATGTGACGCATGAGTGTTGTGCTTATTGAAATTCCCCAGCTGCTGATCCCAGATAACTGGGCATATCAAATAAGGTTGAACTATACCCAAGTCTGGCCTGCTTCGAAACAGTGTGCTGTGTTTGTGACAAGAAAAATGTAAAGTACATGTATTAGTACTTGTGTTGACAAGAGGGATAAAGGACACTGTGGCAGGGAAGAGACACAGACAATTTAACCGGATTACAAAGAAAGGGCTTAGACAGGACAAGCTGGACTGCTTAGCCAGAGCACCACCACTCCCTGATGCCTAAAATGAGCACAACACCTTATTAAGACATAAGCTCAACCTCAGAGAAAAAGACATGCAGACCAGAAGAAAAAACAAAAGTCATAACCAACCTATAGAGCAACATGCAATACGTGAGTGGATACAATTTAGAATTAGCTACAACAATCTTAAAAATTAGGCCCAGATTTAATAACGGCTTAAATTCAAAATGCTTTTGCAATACAGGTAGTTTCAAATTGATGATGAAGATTTCTTTTGACAAATCCATTGGAAGGTGAATTTCTTGTAGATCACAGTTTATTAAACACAATATACATAATATTCACATAATGCATATAGCATAGACTATCTTTAACATGCTTAACACTTACATTAACCTACAGTTGGGCAAAATCATTAAGATAAAGCTTATACATAATAAACTATTGACTATCTTATGTACTTCATTGAATAATTTCCCCTCAATTTCCCAGTTTCTCAGTTAGCACAGTGCATCAGAGTATAACACTGCATATAGTTTGGCCCAGGAAAAATTTTTTAATTCAAAATACCTAGCATGGCTCCTGCTGAATGTGTATTTATGGTTATTATTAGATCACCATCGTAAAGTCAAAATATCGTAAGAAAGGCCTGTGTAAAGCGAGAAGTACTTATATATACCTACCAGTATGCTGTGGTTATATTTCTTTCGGTGATTTTAACCATAATACTTTGTTAATATGATAGTTATATGCAGTGACATGAAACACTGATAAATGGAATATTAAAAAATAAGTTATTGGAATGGTTAAGTATTACTTCAGATGCAAATATATAGTTGTTGAAATAAATATAGTCATTGATGAAATATTTGCAGCTATGGCATCCATGCTGTAACTGTAAATTCCCCAATGAGTAAGTCTAATATTGGCATGGCATTCTTAGTATACGTGCTGATGCTGTTGCAGGAGTTTGCATCAGCCAAGCTATTTAAAAACTCACTCATGGTCACATGTACTTTTATTAGGTCCAGCTTAATTGGACTCGACACTCTCTGTACGTAAATTAAGAATGTTTGTAATTTTTATACAGCGTTAGTGTAATCATTATCACTTATCGTGCTGTAATCATTATCACTTTGATGAGTCACTTCCCCAAGGTGAGGCATGTGTGTTTATGTGCTTGTAGAAGATCTTATTTCAGGGTCGCACAGCTCAGTTTCATACTTCATTAGCTCCTAACAAACATACACAACATGTGGTCTAAAACCTAATAAAACCCTTTAGATAAGCTGGAGATGAAGGGAAGACTTACAACCCTGAACAATTTGGAGGGAGGTTGTTTTTGAGGAGCGCCTCAGATTCCCAATTCCCAGCAAAAATTATGGAATCATCAAACTTTTGGGATGTTCAACCAGCTTTTTTTGTAGAAATCAAATCACATACGACTCAACACTTTTTTAAAATAGTTAAACATCCTGGCTTTGTGAAACACACCTTAAACAAATGAAGTCAATTTATTCCAAATGATGGCGTATACTTCCAGAGCAAGAAGTGAAAATAAATATCCATTAGCAACACCATCATCAACATAAGAAATAAAAAATAAATTAATAAATAAAAATCACACTCATTATTTTTGGTTTCGGCTTTGGTTTCTGATGTCCTCTGAGGTATAATCTTGACTAATAAAAACAATATTCTACACTATGCTGGTTCTATCTTTGTCAAATAGTGGTTAACAGATCAGCCATGCAGAATGGATGCATGTGATGGACCAATTTCTTATTATTCCTGTCATTTGATTGAGATACGGACTGTTTCCTGGCTATGTCATCGAGTTGACATTGAAGAAAACTCTCTACAGGAAGCACTTTTACCACTCTCTACTTTGTGCCAAGATACATATCATCCTGAAACATTACATCATGATCGTCAGACTCATTATTATCGATGGAACAAGAAGAAGACAAGTGTCCAACATTTAAATGCACACCTGTGTATTGACTACTAAGGAGATGACAGCCATGTCATGATATTTACCTGAAATGCAATCCCATTTCATGAATGAGTGGGAAAATGCAATTATTTATTCAGGTTAAATTTAGTATTAGAGTTCACCTCGTACATATCATTGGTTATTTTTGCCACTTCAGACTGCTATGCGAAGACTGTCATTTGGATGTAATTATTGGAAAATTATGAAAGCCATGAGTTAAACCTCACAGGTTTTGCATTACTGTAAGTAAATATGGCTGTGTGATAAAGACCCATTTAGGCAGGGGCCTAGGTGATTCAGGGTGTTTAGAAGAACAGTGTGTGTGTGTGTGTGTGTGTGTGTGTCTGCACAGACTCATGTTGGGACCACATGGGACCTCCTAACACCCACAGGAAACTGGGGAAATTTCTGTCTTCCATCTACAGCATGTCACATGCTTCCTCTTGCCCTTTTCTACCAGACACTCTTAATGTCTGATTTTGATGGGTCTGATGATGTTTATCAGTCAACCTTAGAGTAACAATGCTTAAGATTTACACACATTGTCGAAAAACCTAACGGCAAAAAAGTCTGTACTGTGTCTGGCCTTCCAAACAGCAATTAAAACATCCCTAAAAGTGATCATCCATTTCCACACCATGTGAAGCATCACACTTTTCCATTTATCAGCACAAACAGTACTTGAGTATTCAGAATTTTGTATGGGATCTATTTTTGGAGTTAAATGTATCACAAATGTTCTTTGAACTGAGGATGATTATAGTCTATACTGTAGAAAAGCAATGCCTACCTTATTGGTTTAAACACTTACATTACCCAAATGATGACCAAAATCATTTGCATTAAGCGTATTTGATAATAAAAGTGTTGAAATAGCTCATGTGATTTCCTGAATAATGCTTTGAAATTGAAAATCCAAACACTTCCTCTGTTGGCGAACTCGGCGTGCTGCCGCTGCAATGGTTCGCAGTTTTTCTTTTATTTGGCTGTTATCACTTAATTTTTCAAGTTTAGTGAAAATGTATTTTATTTTTAATAAGAATATTGCACTTTAGCACTGTAAGTGGATGTAATGAGAAATGAGAAACAACAATCTGGACTGAGCGAGATCTAAAGGGAGACAAAACTGTTGTGGCCTAGTGGTTAAGGTACTGGACTATGGACCAAAAGGTCCAGGTCCTCTGCCACAGTTGGGTCCCTGAGCAAGGCCCTTAACCCACTGTTGCTTGGATTGTAAGACTGTAATGAAATGTAAATGTAGACTGAATCATAATCCTATGGGTCAGGTAACAACTCATACAACTGCAACTCAGCTAACATTTTTAAGATGTAATGGATACACGTCATCAGTTTTAAAAGAGACGGTGGCTCTTTTGCCGATGGTGTCAACAAATGGAACCAAAACATGAATTCAAATAATCAGTAGCTATAAATGTTCTATGTTCCTTAAACCGAGTGTTTTAAATATATGCAACGTGTCACACCAACAAGATATGTATTCAGCATGTCTAAATTATATAACAAAATAACTGCACGCATTTGCAAATGTTGTGATTTGGTTAACTTTGTTATGTGTGTAAAAACTTTGCATTAATCAATCTTAAACATCACTGTTTAACCCATAAAGCTCTGGACTTATTTAGGCATTTTATGTTAGCTTTTGAAAAACACAAAATATCTAAAACTTAATGCTTTACAATGTAAACAACCCCAGAAGATATAAATGAAAAATACTCAAAACCATGTACACGTAAAAGCTTTCATAAAAATCTTCAGTAATACTAATCTTTCTTAAGTTCAATTAAGGATCAAATACTTATAATTAACTGGGTATAAGAGCATTATTTACCAGGTGATCCTCCCTAAATTTCCTGTGTCTGTGTTTCCTAAGAGTTATGTTTGTGCATGCTCTGGGATTGCACTTATCCCGCAAAGCCAAGCCAAATCAGCCTGTAGAGCTGAATCGGCATTATGTAATATTTTTTTTTCTGACAAACGTCATTAAGATATTTTAATAAATACAGTAAATGTCTTTAGCAAGTTTAACAAGCACAATAAACATAGTATTTTTCAAGCCCTTTGTAATGTTTAAATGTTTCCAGTTCTATGTGTTCTGCCAACACCAAACAAGTCTGTGCTTTGTAAAAGGTCTTTGGCAATCAGAAAGTCGGAATTTATTTGAAACTTAAACATACACTTGTAATTTTGTGCCCTATTATGGGTTAACTTAATAGCTTTTTGTGTAATCCTATGTACATTCTTTTACAGTACAAAGGAAATACGTCCCACTTAGCAAACAGCCTCTCATGTTTGTTTATTTTGTGAGTAATATTTATTTCAGTGGGATTTATTTATACATACCTTGTACTATAGCAACAACAGAGATAAAGGCTCTATCATATTCACAAGATAGTACAATACAAATGTATTTTGAATGTCATTTAAAGATGACACTGCACGAAACACTCAAGGTCACACCGCAAGGAGAAGACAAAGGCCAACTTGTTCTCATGTTTCTTAATTTACTAGGAAGATGTTGTAAACCTTGATGTAAGGTTAAACAATGACACCATTTCAATATTAGCCCATGCGTACAACATTCACCTTTGGTATTCTGCTGCTTTTTGGACTCCTCTGACTGTGCGAGGCGTCGGAGCACATCAGCCAGAGCAGCCTTCATTACGGTGAGTTCATCCTCTTGTTGCTGCACGCGCAATTCCAGAGACGACAGCCGGTCCTGCACATCTGAGACACTCGCTGCTGAGATACTGTCATCTGTTAAAAGAAAAATCACATAAATCAGAACGGCAGATAACAACAATAGGTTACATATTATATGGAGAGATTTTCATCAATCTAATATACATTTTTGACCATTATCTTGCAATTCTGACTGAATTGTTTATATTCACAATAAACTCAACAATCAGATGTAGTCCGATCCAACATCATGTACATGAAAACGTTACTAGCAACAGGTAGGATGAGGGCCCTGTGATCTGTAACCAGTGATGGTTCAGCATTTTACCAGTTTACGAATGCTGCCACATACAAATGGAACTTAGTGGAGTCCAGGGTTTAATTAGCCTATAAGTGACATAAACAATAAGATTTGAAGTTGTCTAAGCAAAATTCACACAGCTAACGTCATGTGGCTTACGTCACACAGCATTCCTGGTGGTGCAAATGCAAACCACAAAAGGACCTGAAACGACTGTAGTTCTCAGGTAGCTATATCCATATTAGTCTCTAGAACTTGGTGTGAAAGCGCATTATAACACACCCAAAGAGTTCTTTCGTTGGTTGGTACACCTACCAGTCTGTGTAACCACTGTAGCCCAATTAGTTGATATCCATTTTCTCAGTCACAGTTTTTACAGAAATTACTGGACACTACATTTAGGAAACGGCAGTAGCAGACTGTGCTGACTAATGCATATATGTACATTTTAGTGTTATTTTATTCAACTTTCTATTTATCCTCACCCATCTCATTTGCTATAGTTTTAGAAGATAATATAAAATTGTAAAGCTGCTTTGAGATAATACTTCATTGTAAAAAGTGCAATAGAAATAAATATTTGACTTTAGATTTGACTGTTTTAGCAGAGTTTCCAAGCCAGTATTGAATTTAAACAAAACAGACAACATCTAAAAATGAGCTACTTTGAAAAAAAAAGTTCCAACATAAGAGTGATGTACAAAGCATAGCGATGGACAGTGAAATTACATTCACACTGCACTCAGTAACCACCTTAGCAAGAGCTATATGGTAAGAGTGTGTGACTTCTATTGTGTAAATATGGTTTGGTACTTAAACACAGAGCATTAAACAATAATAAGTGCAAACGTTTTTCTAGCGTCTTAAAAACACATTGACTAAATTAATTACTGAAACCCATTATACACAAATAGCTTAAAATGCGTGTTAAAAGCAAACCAGATTTTTCGCATACTCAGTAAATGCACCCCAATTGACAACCCCCCCCCCAAAAAAACAATAATCCATGTGACGTCTGTAAGGTAAAGCTGTATTCACTTGAAATTGAGTGACAGTGCTATGGCAATATCATTGTCCATCATAGCACTAGTGTGCAGGGCTAGCTGGAGGGGACTCTGATTTTAGAGCTGCAGGAGGCTGTATGCAGTAGTTGTGGTTTTATCTTGGCAGGCCATTTAATAAGGAGACCCTGCATTCTTAACTGTGGTTAGCTAGTTAGTGATGTTACTGAGCAGGTTTTTCAGTTTTTATACTACATAAAGCAATACACTGCAAATAATTATACTACAACATCCAGATATAAATCTTTGGGATAGCATGCATTTAAAAATAAATATATAATACATTTAATTATACACAATCATGAATTTATTCAAACACAGCACAAAAAGTAATGTAACCAATGCGTAGGACTTGTATGCCACCAAAAAGTTGACGAGCAGAATGCAAAGAAGTCCTCTTAAGATGACAGAGTAGTTATTGTAGCATTGTAGTTAGTAGAAGTTAAAGGAAGAGAACGGGGTAAGGACTGCCCTGGTTTGCGCAGCGCGCACACACACACACACACACACACACACACACACACACACACACACACACACACACACACACACACACAC
>JAVSBV010064206.1:0-10484 GCA_033117975.1 Parotocinclus spilosoma
GAATGAGATGCCAGTCCGTTCCAGGACTCACCTGTGTCTGTGTGATGCCCGACCCAGACAGGGGTGGGCCTGAACTCGGGTGGGCATCTTAGGGTGCTCCCTGGGGACCTGGTCCTTTTTTATTTAAAGCACAGAAAGATTATTGGCAATAAACCTGGCATGTTATTATTATTTTTTTTTAACTTGTAATAATTTCTGTAAATGATTTGTGCCGTTTCCGAAGCGCTGGCTAGGTTGTGTGATTTTTTTGCTCTCGCTCGTCTCTCGGCCGCCGCGGTTTAGCGCCTTTTAGAGTCTTAAAGCAGAAAACATCCAACGATAACGGAGTGAAATTCCGAGCCTTTTACCCGAGCTCCCTTTGGTCCCGTGGGGCCGGAGGAAAAAGGCGGAACGAAATCCTCACGAGGGAACGCCGGGGGTCACAGAAAAGCAGGGGCTCGATAATCACCTCTGAATTCCACCTTCATTTTAATGTCTTTATATGAATTCAGGAAATGTTGAAAAAAAATATTTCGATTTCAAACATAAAAAAGAACAGAAGTACCTGTAAGCGATTGTAAGGAGACGCGTCTCCCTGATATGAAGCCATTCGCCGCTCGTGTCCCTCCGTCTCGGCCTTTGCGTGTTCGTGTTTATGCTTGGAGTAATGAAGATTTGTATGACGTGAGTTTTTTTAACTGAATTATTGTCCAAAATGCAAAACTACGGAAATAAACGAGACGCGACGCCATACGACGTGACTGGGCTCAGCTTTTTTCTTGTTTACAAACAATCACACACACTGCAGACCCAAAGTAGAGACACTCACTGTGGAATATGGGCTTAAATAAACACACCTCGCCGGCTGCACACGACCAAGAGGGAGTGAGTCCGGTTATGGAAACGCAAAATCCGAGAACAGACGAGGCAGCGTCAGCTTTTAAACTCTACGAAACACTAAAAGTATGAAGTTTTCCAGTCAGTTTCTGCTTAGGGACGTACATTAATGTAAAATGAGAATTATAATAATTTATTTATTTATATATAATAATTTATTTTAGTTCGACCAGCTGCTTACGCCCGAAGTTAAGAGACAGATTTGTAGATCATATTAGAATGTTAAGACCTCGGTGGCTGACCGGATGTTTCGTTAAATGGCGTTTGAATGCACTTGCAAAAAAAAAACATTAAAAAAATTTGAACAAAAATCAACTATTTCCGTATATAACCGTTATAAATAGAACCGTTTCTAAATTCTCCACACATTCTCTATTGGGGACAGGTCATGACTGCACAAGGTCCAGTCCAGTCCACCCTCTTCTTCTACAGCCACGCCTTTATAATGTGTGCAGCATGTGGTTTTGTTTTGTCTTGTTATAAAATGCACGGACGTCCCTGAAAAGGCGGTTTATGTTGCTCTAAAATGTCGGTGTACTTTTCTGCATTAATGCTGCATCCCAGAAGTGTAAACGACCTGCCTCAAGGGTCCGGACCCGACCCCGTACTATGGAAGAATCTTGCTTTTGGACTTGTTCCTCATAAGAGTCCATTTCTTCCTAAAAAAGATCTGAAATCCCGATGGTTCTGGGAACAATTCCCATTTCCATACTGACGGTCCATCCTAAAGATTAATTTATTTGACGTCGTTTTTTTATTTACCCGCATTTTTTAAATATTCGGATCTATTTAAAATTCGAACGCATATCTACGTACGCTTGTGTATATAACGTTCAGGATGGCGGCCGAGAGATTGGGGCATCATTTAAGGAGAATTAATCACGTAGGCAGGGTTATTACAGGTTAAAAAAGAAAATAAATATGTAATATGAGCTGGCGTTGGCATGGGGCATCATGCCAGGCAGTATTGATGTGAGGGTTAATTTCCACGAGGCTCTGAGAAGGAAAATTAGAGACTAATTATATTTATTTTAAATTATAGGACTGTGATAATTATTACAGATTTAAGCTAATGAGACGTGAAAAGATTTTTAAGCCCGGCTCGGTGCCCCCCTGGGTCGGGCATGTACCCTGAATGAGATGCCAGTCCGTTCCAGGACTCACCTGTGTCTGTGTGATGCCCGACCCAGACAGGGGTGGGCCTGAACTCAGGTGGGCATCTTAGGGTGCTCCCTGGGGACCTGGTCCTTTTTCATTTAAAGCACAGAAAAATTATTGGCAATAAACCTGGCATGTTGACGGTCCATCCTAGATGCCTCCGAGCCCAAAGGAGTGGGCAGAGCTTGTGGGCGTGGTTATAGCATATATATAGAGGCTTGTTTTTTGTACAGTAATGTTTTAAGTGGTATTTGTGAACGTAACTCTGTATTGTAGAGCTTGATAAAGGTTGTATAAAAATCCCTCACCCATGTGCTCCTATCAGATACGGATGAACGACGGTTGCCTCATAACTCACACTCACCCCATTTTTCCGGAATGCGTCGCAAGAGCAAAAGGCGAGAGCGGAAAGAAGAGCTGACCAGAGAGAGACAGAAGATATCTCGCGCTGTCGTCCTGCACCGAAAACAAATATCAAAGTAAACATGAGAAACACTGTCTTTTTTTATTTCGCGAGGTTGTCTGCATACTTTTGGCCATGCACTCTGCAGCATCTTCGCCGTCCTTGAGCTGACCTCCTGTGCACCGAGACGAGCGTCCGGGAGTTTCCTGTCGCACACAAGCGCCGCCTTTGTCTCTTTGATTCTGACCAGCTGCAGGCAGACGGGCTCTGAATGAAGCGCAGTGCAGCGAGCATCCTGGTGCAGAGCACTCTGGGTATTTATAGAGTCCGCTCAGAGGCCCATTAGACACTCTCCCTCTGTCAGCGAGCCAGCGTGACAGCGAGAGGACGCACATCGTCTGGCAGGATGAAAAAGAAGATTGCGTGATGCTCTCCGCTCGCTCCAGCACGTCATGTGTGGAATTCCTAAGTGGCTGCGGCTTTTATGTTTCGTCGATGTTTCCTGATGTCCTGAAGGCTTGCGTGCGTTGGGAAATGTGTTAGCAGCTTAACTCCAGCCGCAGAGCTTTGGCAGGAGGACACGTCTTTTATATTATTCAGTGCGAAAGGATAAAAAAACAAATTAAATCCTTTTATTTTGATCATTTCGCATGGCGAATTGGAAGACGAGAGGTCTGCCAGGTCTGCTTATTCTTAGCATTTCTTCTAAGGCCCGGTGCCTTGTTTCTATAGCGGGATCTGGCAACCCCTTTTTCCATTCAAGGCAGCCCCTGTGAAATGGCTACGTTTGCTGAGACTGCGTATACGCTTGAGAATTGCACTATTTCATTAAATTAAAGATTGAATTCAGGATCAAGTGAAGATTATTGGCTGGTTTTAAAGTAGAAATCCAATGATTGGTACCTTGTGTAAACCTGTAGGTTTTTTATTGATCCGATGACCTGCTAACCCAAGTGCTTTCATTATTTATGGAATTATTAATTGCACATAAACGCACTGGCTGAGACGGCCATCATCTCACCCGAGGTGGGACACAAACCAGAGGGGTCCAAACACAAGATGAGGTGTGAGAAACGGGCAATGAAAGTTTTTTTCGTCAATCGGTTTGTTTTCCCATTTCATCAAACTGACTGGTCCGTTTTGCTTTGCGGACGCAGATAATCCCCCCCGAATCCCTGCTCGTCTCCCCTGATAGTTCATTATAGGTTTAAGTTTAATTTCTCAAGAGGCTTCTAACTCTCAAATCTGGTTACCACCTCATAAGCACTGCAGATTGTACAACTGGCCCAGTAACCTCACTGGAGAGCTGTCATAGATTTGGAGCTCCCAGGGGTGTAAAGCATTCTTCATCAGTCACTGACACATTTTTGGCTTGTCCATATCATTTAGCAAAACCAGCCAGCTTTTCAGTCTCCATACTGGCAGGCTGCCATGGCCATTAAAGAAACAAAAGCACTATTATGAACATGCCAGTTCATTTAATTTAATTTTGGGTTAAATCTGACACAATACAGGCTAAAGACCCAATAGTGGCACCGTTGCATTGCTTAGTCTTCTCAGACCTTGACTAGAGCCTACAACGTTTTGGTCCAAGATCCAAACCTCATCTGGGATGCCACTTGAGGGTCCCGGGCGCTCCGACGCCTATCTTATTACCACCAGGGAGTGCACAGTGTTAAATCCAGGTTGGGTTATTTCCTAAGTGTCGACTCTACGTTTAATTCACTTTTCCCTGTTTCCTTCGTCTTGTTTTGCCAACGTTAGATACGTTAGATAGTATGTGTTAGCTGGAATGGAGTAAAGTACGCATCCATTGGACCCTGGAGCTGCAAAGCACGTCATCTGGCAGTCTGAGGTCGAACTTGGTTCCAGGAGGACGTTACTTCACAAATTCATAGTGCCAACTGTTAAGAGCAGTGGAGGAAAGTCAATAAAAAGTATGGTTTGTTCGTGGCAGTCGTGTTTTTCAGGGGTTTTAGAGAGGGGGGGGGCAATTTAGGGAAGGTCCTTTATGGCATCTGTGAGCTTCATAAAGAAATTACCTGAGTTTGGTGTTGAACAAATCGGTCTCAAATGTGTCCAGCACACTTACGAGGAACTGGAACCCAGGCTGTTACGGTCTTCAACTGGATATCTAACATCTCCAGGCGTATAAAGGATCATGCTGAAGCTGAGTGAAGTCTTGATTCCTTCATTTAACACATTCCAGCGTGACTTCGTCGCATGTCGACGTCCACTTTAATGTCGCCGCATGACATTCTTGGACTGAGCTCATGAAACGCCCCGCCAAAGGCAATGACCTTTAAATCAAACACAGGCTGTGTACTGATCCGAGAGTGAACCACTTCCAGACGTTATGTATATCTACAGACTTAGCATTAGCAAATGCGTGCTAATTAGGAAAGTGGGTCATTACTGTAGGCGTAAATGGCAGGTTAAAGGCCAGATGTCTCCGTTGTACCGAGCGAGATGTGAACATCCTTTAAGATTAATTATGATTAATTATGTAACGCAAATATTATCACGTCCATGCCCTCCACACACCAGGAGTGTTGTTATGATTGTTTTAGGTGTTTTGTACGAAGGCTTTTGGACCTCAAGGTTTTGTTCAAAAATAAAAGTGAAACGTAACATTTGGGCTACTCTAAATAAGCTTTATCAACGCGGGTCTAATGTTATCTTGTTAATCTGGTATTTAGACTAATTAATCATTTATTTCATGAACCTTTTATTAGCCACTTGAGGTTCGTTTACGGTTGCAAACGTACTATCATGTCCTAGTGTTTCACTGACCTCTAGTGGTTCATGCTGGAACTTTCACAAACCTCCGTATGAGCTAATCACCGAGTCATGCTACAACCACACTTCGCTTGTCCTCAAAACCGTCTTTTATTCATGAAAAATTATAATCTCATAGAAAAAACACACACAATGTAATAAGGAGACATATATTTCTCTCACAAATCCACACAGCACAAAGGTTTAAAATATCTTGTAGCACCATTTAGGCTGACACAGTACGCAGCCATTTTGAAATTGAGATGATACACGTTTGCCTTTTAAAAGTCGGAGCAGCTTATCAATCGTTTGCTTTTCACGTTATTCAGTGTTTCCCAATTTGAGGACACTTGCGACTTCGTTTGGGCTTCATTATTTCTCCAGTTCATACACAGCTATTAGTAGCTCATTAGCTAAATGAAGTGGCCGGCGTGCAAGTCACATCGATCATTTGTTAGCTGCTTAGTTATCAGATGGAAAATGATGTTCTGGCTGTATAAATAAATTGCACTAGGTTGTAGTAGCATAGTTGGAGTAACAGTATTTAATAAAGAAAGTAATTTACGTAGTCAGTATACAGTCAATGCTTCAACGCTAATAAAGGTCAGGTCCAAAAAGTTCAACAAGTTCCAAAAAGGCATCCCAGTGGGACAATATTGCCAGTTTAGACAATTATCTGGGAAGCTCTGGCTGCCTGGGTGAATTGCACAAGTAAAATTATAATGGATGCGTAATGATTCACATCAAATTCTCAAGTCCAGGTCATTCCAAAAAAGTAAAGCCAAGTCCTAAACACGGGCATAAAAATAGATCCAGAATCAGTTAGCTTGTCTAAACTGTACGGTATATAAAATGTAGTCAAGCTGTTCTTCATATAAGTTAATGTGGGTTAGAATCAATATAAAATGTATAAAAAATAACAAAACAGTGAAGAGCCGAGGATGTTCGAAGAGGAAAAACAATGCCCTTTGAAGGAAAAGAAGAGGGAGGAAGGTCAAATCAAGGCACACGCTGAAACATTTCCAATTTATAGAGCCTCAAATCGTCTCTCTATCCGGGTGGCTACTCGGCCGTCTTGTTCACACACTCCTGGAGTTCGTCTTTGAGCTGTGTGAGCTGCTGGGAGTGGCTGGCGAGGGTACCGTTAACCTGTGCCAGGTAGCTGTCTGAATGGCTCTCGAGTTCGGCACGAATCCTCTCCAGCTGTTCAGCCAGTCCTCCTAGGCTGCTACACTGGCCTTCCACCTGGGAAACCCGGCTCTCCACGCCCATGACCTCGCGATGGACGTCCAGTGCCGTCCCCCTGCAACCCTGCAGCTCCCCAGACAGTTTACGCCTCAGTCCCTGCAGCTCGGCCTTCAGCTGCACAAGCCTGCGCTCTCCGGAGCCCAGAAGTGCCCCCTGCTGGCCCACTAGCTGTGCAATACCGCTGACTTGGTTGGCCAGGCGTTGCTGGCGCTCCTGCCACGTGGAATTAGCATGGCTCATTTCGTTCGTGAATAGGTGCACTGAATCTCGCAGGCCCTTTAGGGTGCGGTTAACTGTGTTGAAATTGACCTTCAGGAGTGTGATCTCACCCTTTACTGAGTCTTCCTGGTCTTCCTGTGCAAGCTGGACCAGAAGGCCTTGCAAGGTTCTGTTCAGGTGGTCCAGCATGCCTGAGTGAGAGTCTAGACGATCGGAAATCTTCCTCTCCGCCTCTTTGCAGTCCTCCACTTCCGATGTGATGAGGGCCGTGTCCGGACCCGGTTCGGGGGAGCAGGCTGATGTACAAAGAAGCTCCAGATCTGTCAACTGCTTCTGAATACCATCCAGACCACTTTCCACACGCCTCCGGATGTTCTCGATCTCAGTGCCCAGCGCTGGAACCACCTGGCCTTCGAGCACTGCGGGAGCCGTGGCGTTACTCAGCTCCTCCACGGCCACAAACACACGCTCCTCCAGGCTCTTCAGCTTGTCCTCCAAAAGCGTCTTGAACCCATCCATCGCTGTACCTGGAAAGTCTAACCCAGCCTCACCACGCTCTGTGACATTGAGACGGGTCTCCACGTCTAGCAATCGACTGTCCAGGAGAGTCTCGAAGTGGATGGTCTGCTCACTCACCACAGTCTGCAGCTGCCTCTGGGACTCCGTCAGGCCTTTCACAGACTCCTCTAGAAGCAAAGTGGTATGGGTGAGGTCGCTGATCTGGGAACAGCAGCCTGGGGTTATGGTCAGACCCTGGATCTGAGCCTGTAGGTCACCCAGCTCCTTCCTCAAGCCTGTCTCCTGACCGTCCAGAGACTGCTGAATTTGTTCCTGACCATTCATGTGCTCCTTGTGACATAACTGCTGTACCTAATGGAGGGAGGTGGCATAAGGTTAGGACCTTGCAATGAAGAAAAACGTCCACCTGGGAGTTCATTAAACTCAAACTCCTTCAGGTGAAGACCAAGAAAATATCTTTTTTTAGAAAAAAAAAACAGACTCCAATTGACCCCACCTGTACAATCTTCTCATTGCATTGGTTCTCCAGGTCACTAAGCCTTCTCTCAAAGCCATCCAGGATCTGTGTCCGGACTCCATCCAGCCTGGTGTCCAGCACCTCCTCCAAAAGCCTCTGGTTACTCTTGCCTGGCAATTCCAAAAGCTTCTTCAACTGACCATCATGGCCCATGACCATTCCATGGATCTCATCCAGCATGCCACTCTTGGACCTTAGCTCATCCTTGACCTCTGTCACACTTCCCACCAGCTCAGCAAGGATGGGAAAGCCCTCATTGCCCCCGCTGGTATCTGGCATGCCTTCAGGGAGGGTGCCAAACTCAATAGGGGATTCTGGCCTTCGAATGGCACTGCCCATCATGGTGTTCAGCATCTTCATGGTGTCTTCCCGGAGGGAGATGCGGAGACGATCCTCCAGGCCAGTTACCAGATGGTTCAGCGTGTCCAGGGTCTGGGAAAACCTCCTCAGATCCTCCTCCATACGGTCCAGCCGCTCACCAGAGACTTCCACTTTTGGACCTGCGTTTTTTAGCAACGAATAAAATTAACATTTAAATCTTTGTCTGCAAAAGAAGCAATTCCATCAAACTCTGTGTTACCTCCAGAAGGCAGCTGTCCAGTTGGAATATGATCAAGATGACTCCCGGGGAAAGGAAAAGGCCTGCCCGGCTCCAGCCCAGCCCCGGGCATTGTAGGGCGACCCCAGGGGAAACCCTTCATTCCAGGCCTGGGCTCTTGAACGGATCCCTTAAAGGGTGGAATCATGCCGTCTGGGCCAGGTGTAGGTCCATCAAAGCAGTTCTCTCCAGAGTAGCCTGGGCAGCAGCGCCATTCCAATTCGGTCACTGTCTTGTAGCCGACCTTGTACGTAGGTTTGTGGAAGGTCCGATACCTGTGAGCGTTCCATTAAAGTTTATACCAGCATATACCGCTTTTTAAGTGGCCTCCTAAAATGCACCACTAGAGGGCAGAACTAGATAATAATACAGCCCACGCCATTCAAAAACAATACACAACAGGGACCATAGCTGGACTAAATCAGAACAAGAATCCCACACAATTTCCTGTTGCACCAAATAAGCCTGGCAACTGTTAAATTGAACCAGGTGTATCGAGGCAAGTAGATCACCACACTGTGCTGGACTGCAGTCGATTTTGACTGGACCCAAGCAGTTCTGGTCCAGATTTTGTGTACCAGATTGGTTCATGGACGTCAGAACATGGTATACAATACAACGCAATAACCCCAGGTTTATAACTTTAATCTAGGGCTTTTAGATTAGCTTCCAACTGCAAATATCTGGTGTATTTTGGATAAATCTACGTCAGAGCTGCTCGATTGGTTTATGGTTCTCCAACAGAATCCACTAATCTGGAGTAAACCATTAAACTAGGTTACTTGGACCTCCATCTGTTTTGGGGTAAAATACTTGGTTTAGTCTTACAGGAGTTGCTTTGGATGTTTTTTTAAAATTTTTAATCCGATCTAAAACATTTGTAATCAGGTAACGCGGGCTTACATCAGCACCGGGCATTTCTGGCCCCAGATGCACTTGGTGGTGTAGTCGGCTTTGACGTAGGTGGCCAGTCCGTCTTGCACAGTACAGGTGATGTTCTTCTGGACGATGTAGGCACAGTGGTTCCTGAGAAACAGAGAAAAAACACGTGAAAAAGACGATCTTTGTTCTTCAAACATTTCTTTGAGCTTCCTTCCTTTTTTCTTTCCACGATGCCGACTGCTCTCCTGGAATCCTGCACCTTCCTGTGTTAGGAAAACCAGAATATGGTTCAGAGGAAGGAAAAAGAAAATGGGATGTCTCTGGTCATTCCAGAGAGCGAGCAGATCTAGGGGGACCAGGCTTCAGGGCCGGTGACGAATAATTCCGGTGATGTTTTGCAGCTCGTGTGAAAGCTTACGGTCGGTCGACCTTTTCTTCTGCTTCAAAACAGATTCCATTAATCCGAGTCAAAAGCAGGGTCAGACTCAGCTATAGCGACTGGTCAGTGTTGTGGAGTGTATTGGACCGCTGGAGGTCCGGTTCCACAGCTGTTCCACCACGTGACGCGAGAACGGAGCCAGGCCGAGACTGGAAATGTTTCGCTTGTGAATGATGCAACACAGAGAGCTTTTAGTCTGCGGCGTAAAGGGAGCGTTTGGGATGATTGGATTCCTGAAGGCCGGCGATGAAACGCTGACAGTGGGGTGTCGGTCAAAGTGGAATTCGCTCGCCAGCTCACCGGGCTTCCAGCTCAGCCTTGGCCACGCTGGGAAAGGGCGTTTGGAAAAGCTTGTTTGGCTGGAGCAAGCCAATGCAATCTGGCAACCCTAAGCGAGTACATGAGTAGAAAATCGAATCTCTCATCTCTAATTCCCAGATTAGCTCATAAGCGGATACCATACACACTCAGGACGCCATGTTCTAAGTCTTTCGCACATCATTACGCCTTAAACGCTATAAACGCTATAAAGCAGCAGGTCTTTTGAAGTCCCGAGTGGCATCAAAAGGGCTTTTGTAATATTTTTAGTGATCTGTATAGCCTGCGATGTGGAAATTGTAGTTTTAGGGATGTCTGAGCTGACATTCATACGCTAATTATTGTCGTCTAATTATTGTTAGATACAGTCGAATCCTGTTAATGGGACCACATTGGGATGCGATCTACAACACAATGTATAGGTACTCAGCATGCAAAATAATAATACTGTAAAAAAACAATTTCTTACTAAATTCCAGTCAACGTTTGAAGAACTTATCCAGTGTGATCTGACGCGCTTTTGCTGTGG
>JAVSBV010064227.1:0-10484 GCA_033117975.1 Parotocinclus spilosoma
TAAGAACAACTGGTTTGATGCCCGAAACATTTTGGCTGTTAACCAGTGTATTCTGCGCTTGAACATTGAGTGTCACTATAACGCAAGTTGTTTGCTCCACACAGGCATAGCCGGTAGAAGAAGAACTTCCTATGTGTAAGGTGTAGAGCATGGCGACCTTCTGTAACCGTGTAAGTGTTTAATAGTAGTGCCTTTATATTGCACTCTGGTATTTAACGCATATATTCAGTGATATTTAGCAGGTAGACACAGACATGTTTCAGGCGGTAGCACGGGGCCGGGCTCCGGCCGCTGTGTTTTTGTCTCCTCGGTTATTGGTGCTAGTAGAGAGTGTGAGGGGCAGAAAATCCCGTAATGACCCGAAAGCCAAGTCCAAAGCGGGCCGCATTAAAACCCCTCCTGCTGTGGATCCTGTGGAGATGGTGGTGCTGAAGGAGCGATACACGCAGTACGATCTGATAATGAGAGCTCTCAGGTAAAATACTACACCTTGCTATTCAACCACAACCCGTATTCGTTGCGTTTACTCTTTTTTTTGTGGTATTTTCCCCCTTAACAGGCTTTTGAATCATAGTTTAGCATCGTATGTTTACCTCATCCTTCATTAGACCTCTATAGCGCCAGTCACGAACACAGTCACACACTAAGGGCCACATTAAAGACACCCATTAACCTAAAACGCATGTCTTTGGACTGTGGGAGGAAAACTGAGTACCTGGAGTAAACCCACGCAAAGACAGGGAGGACCCAGGCCACTCCACCCTGGGATTGAACCCAGGACTTTCTTGCTGTGAGGCAGTGGTGCTACCCACCGAGCCACCGTGCCGGATGGTGTTGAAACATTTATGGAATAATAATTGTTACAAATTGTGGGTAATGAAGGCTTTGATTACTATAGTGTTTACTTTGCCCCATGAAATTACACAGTATGATATAATATAAACAGTTGTTATTGAGCAAACTGCAATGTAATACAGACAACTTTGAAAAGAGAATTGCTTTTTGTGGATGACGTATCGACCTGGTAAGCCATACCTTAAATCCAGTGTTTTTATTATTGCTCTGAAACAGTCTTAATCAGCTGGATTGTTTGTAATATGGTCATGTGCAGTGCCTTAAAAAAAAGCTCTTCGGTAGGTGCCTGAGCATTTTAAGACTTTATCTGGATCAGTTATATGTATTTCAGTTATACTTATTGTTTTAAACGGATTTAGCCACAAATAAAACCTTTTAACGCTAAATTAATAACGTGCAGTTTCCAACAAAATGTAATTTTAAGTAGAACCACAATGTTTTAGCTTTGTGTACATAAGAAGTGTTATAAAAATGTTTGTCACTTGATAAATAGCAAGGAGGATCGAGTATTTATACAAATCAATTAAAATGCTGGTTGTTTGTTGTACATCAAATCTATGGCTATGAAAAAAAAAGATTCTCTTTAGGCCAGACTTTTTTAATTGCTTGTTCCTCGGATGTCCCTACTTAAGAATCTACTGAGGAGGGAGGGTAAAAAAAAACCCTTATAATATTTTTCATCACTTTTCAATTTCTCAAGGAGTATGTGAAATCAATACAAGGAAGGAGGAAGAAATAAAAATAAATTTTAATAAAAAAATAAAATGTATTTAACCTACAATTAAATTAAAGTGAATCTGGAAAAACAAAATAAAATAAACCATAAGAAAACCATTGGTTCTCCACCGGAGGGCGGAAAAAGATGAATTTGAAAGGTTGAATTTCAACCATTGGTGCTGCGGCATGGGGCTTCAAATATGATTGTCAGTGGATCCGCAAAACAAGCAATAAAAAAAAGTCTGGCCTTACGCTCACTGGTTGTTACTGGCCAGTTGCTTATGAACTGTGCTACATGTGTATATTTGTGCAGGTTGCAGTTTAAAGAGGAGGTGTTGCGGAAGCGCTATGAAGAAGAAACTGGCTCTTTAGCAGAGGAGAGAGCCAAGCAAGAGGCTGAGGAGCACAAATCATTAATGGCCTGGAACGATGCTGAGAATCTGAGACTGCTTAAAATACGGTGAGACAGTTACCCGCAATGGAAAATAATGTTAAACTTGTAGAGTACATTGCCAAAGTTAAATTCATGTGTGAATTTTGCATTAGTGAGCTACGTGTACAGAAAGAGACCGACGCAACTGAGCAGAAGAGGAGAGAGGCAGCCATTTTGAGACAGCAAGAGCTGGATAATTACATTAGAGAAAAAGAGCGAGAGATCCTGCAGCTACAGGTGGGGAACAAACAGTTTCTGTCTATATTTTGGCTTTAAATAAGCGTCTGTGTGCTCGCTACATATAATATATTAGTAGGGATTTCAACTCTTTGGACACTGAGTCTAGTTTGAACTTGCAAATTCTGTTATAAATACCCATGTATTATGGGACTGTGGTAGCCTAGCGGTTAAGGTACAGTTGGGCCCTTGAGCAAGGCCCTTAACCCACAATTGCTTGGATTGTAAGATTGTATAAGTTGTAAGTTGCTCTGGATAAGGACGTCTTCTAAATTCCGTAAATGTAAATGTAAATAAGCAACTGAACAACAAATATCTAACACTAAACTGGCAACAATAACCCCATTTGGGCAGGTCAGCACATACCCTGAATGGGGTGCCAATACATTGCAGGATTTGGTAAGAGTCGCTGATGTAGCACTAGGGGATGATTCCCTGATCTGGCCTCCCCTCTCTCAGCTACAGCCAATCCAAATCAGGATGAATACAGATTCAGACATGTTCACTCATACACCAAAGCTTTGTAAAAAAAAGAAGTGGAACCAACCTGTCTCCTGAACTTCTCAAAGTCAGCTGCTACCTGAGCTGCTCTCTGCCGATTATCAGCCATAGCCTCTTGGAAACAGGTATAGAACGAGTCCACTTCAGTCTTCCGTCGTGTTTGTTGATCTAAACCTTCTTTAAAGAGTTGCATGCATAACATCCCCATCTGGGTCCGATATGTTCAAATGCTGTCAAGGTACAAAGGGGGCCAAAGGTCTGAGGCCAATTTTGTGAGCAGTGTATTTAGCAAGGTTACCTTACTTATGCCTAGTTTTAGTTAAGTCTGTGATCATAAATATTTCTATTGTGGCTGCATTTGGTCTCTATGATGGAAAAGTAAGAGATTGGATTTTCCGTTATCTGTTTCACTAATGTACATTATGCTGCTTACTGGTCGGAAAAATTGAAAGTAAGGATATGATTCCAAAAGTGCAGCAACTCCTGGAAGGTTCTCTAATATAGACGCTTCAGCATCATCTGCAAACATGCTGTCAAACAGCTGTGGTCCGTTTAAAAACTCCACGAAGGCATCCTGCAACAGAAATTGGGTAGATGGTTTTAAAAAAGAACGATGGAAGAAACAAATACCGTACTTCTTTGAATGAGGAGGCGTCCGAATTCCGAGGTTCCACTAGATATGCCAGGGCTACTCAAATGTGTCTTACAGTTTTCCACCAGGCGAACCATGCACACAGACCTATGCCACTCTAAGTGAAGCCTCTGTTGCTGTGCAGTTGTTTTGACGATTATTCTGCTTGTGAATCCATTATGTTTTATTCCGTGAAACAAGCTGCTGACTGGACAATACTAATAACGTTATGCCTTTTTATGCTACTGTGATCTGAATATAAGGGGTATTTTCACAAAAAACTGATTGCAAACCATACATAAAAGCTTCAGAGATGCTGCTGAAAGAACGAGTGTTTTTAACACACACTGCATGTTAACACACACTGTCGAACCAAAATATTAATTTGCACATAAACATGAATACACTTATCTGGCTGGCTGCACACAATCAAGAGGAAGTGAGCCCATTTGAAGAAACACTCCTTTCCACAGGCAATGCAGTTACATAAGGCCAGACATTTTTAATTGCTTGTTTCTCGGATGTCCCTACTTAAGAATCTACTTAGGGAGGAGTAGGGAGGAAAAAAAATCGTATTTTTCAGCATTTTTCAATTTCTCGAGGACTATGTGGAATCAATACAAGGAAGGAGGAAGAAATAAAAAAAGGTTTTAATTTAAAAATAACATTTATTTAACCTACAATTAAATTAAAGTGAATCTGGGGAAAAAAATGAACAAAAGAAAACCGTTGGCACTCCACTGGAGGGCGGAAAAAGCCAAAAAATAAATAATAATTATTTTTTGAATTTCAACCAGTGGTGCTGCGGCGGATCTGAGAAAAAAAAACACATTTCGTTTTTGTGTTCTTCAAATATGATCGTCAGCAGATCCAAGAAACAAGCAATAAAAAAAGTCTGGCCTAAACATGTGGGCTTAAAGGGTGAGGTTCCAAACCCTCTCCATGACCAGGATAAATGGGATTTGTTGCTTGCTTTTGCTATGTGCTTGTTTTGACCATTATTCTGCTTGTGACTTGCTAAGATTATTTAAGCTTGTTGATTTCCGTGGTTATAGCCCATGCATTCTGTTGGTAGTTTTGTTAAAAATGTGCATGTTTTATCTCATAGTGGTGACTTAGGTTACCATGTTACCAGAATTTCATTACAAATTAAGCACAGTGGTTTCGTGCTTCTCCCAGACAGAATGACAGCAGAAGGAAGACCGTGATTTGTACTGAGAAATTCCGAACATGGCGTTCTACGTTCTGAGTTGTTGTATTCTGTTGTTGATTAACAAAACGTCACCGGGCACACTCACTATTTGACAGATAGCAATAAAAAAAGTTTTTCTGTCTATTTGTTAGGATAAAAATGCATTTAGGTCTGAACACAGACAGAATTCTGCCTATTGAATAGCAGTGGTATATGCAAAGGATGGACATATTGTACGCAATGCAAATACACAATGCATGACGTGCCCATTTAGGGCACAAAATGCTTAATACACTGCACCTTATTTCTTAATGAACTTCAGAGGGACAGGAGAACAAAGCATTTCAGGGTTGTCTTGGTACCTTGTGCAGTTGAAGCTCTTGCTCCTGCTTTTTCTGAGCATCTGCTGCTAGCTTCTCCTCCAGTTCGTTCTGTTTTATCTCCTCTATTGCATACTGATACTGCTCTAACGCCTTTTCTCGCTTTAGGAGAAAAGAAACATAAAGTGAATTATTCACTCTGTATTGTACAAGTCATTCATGGTTTTCTGTAATGCTTTGCTTGTCATCAGTGTTTACATGTTCTATATTATAATATGAAGAGCATATCGTAGATGCCTCGAGCATTTCTATTCTCACTCACAGTCTGCTCATCCAGTAAACTGAAGTCGAGGTACACCAGGTCTGACAGGTATGCAGCCACAAACAACTTGTAGTTTCCTTCAGTGCAGATGGGATTTCCAGCTAGGTTCAGTGAGCGCAGGTTCTTAAATTTTCTCAGGTATGTAAGCTTGAACAAACAAGGTAAATCAATAAACATAGCACATCAGAAATTGACGAGAATGAATCTAATCTACACTTTTTGTGCACTACTAATCATAAAGTCATTACTACAGGTGTACACCACAGAGACTCCAGTTCCTGGGAATATCTGAGGGAATGAAGGTTCGATGATGGTACAGGTATGCGCATTAACAACCATGTGTTCTGTGAAACAGGTCGCTGAAAACATGAGAGGAATACTAATATCTACATAGCATCCAAACCCAGACCACCATCCTGGAAATACATACAATACAACACAACACAACACCATGGTTCTTCACTTACAGGCACACTTTAACAATCACACACACTGTTAAACCAAAATATAACTTTGCACTACGGAACTTAAACATGAATAACCATATCTTGCTGGCTGCACACAACCAAGAGGGAATGAGTCCACTTGAAAAAACACTATTTTCCAGGACAGGCAATGCAGAATCACCTTTTTAACATATGGGTTTAAAGGGCGACGTTCCAAACCCTTTTCATGACCAGAACAAGTGGGATTAAAGCAGGATGTTTTTACGTATTTTAAGTATTGAGAGTCTACCCTACTACCACAAATACCCGGGTTCGAGTCATGGTGGTACGATCCTATCTAGGGGCGCTTATGCCTGTGCCCTGTGTTCCCTGGGATAGGTAGCATGCTGTGGGGAGTTATTTATCCCACAGTAACTATCCTGAATAGTAATTTATTTAGAACTTTTGAACTTACATTATCAAGCTGGGAGATTGCATTGTTACCAACAGAGAGGATCTCCAAATTCTGCAGCGCATCCATGTTCTCTATAACGGAAATGCAGTTGCTGAACAAACTCAAGTCCTGAAGTTTCACGAGGGTGTCCAGTCCTTCAATCACCTCGATCTTGTTGAAAGACAAATCTAACAGGACAATAAGGAAACAGGATATGGATTTGGAACCAATAACATATCTACAACCAAACATGAGTCCGGGTGCTGTGAATCAAACTTACCAAGCCACACCAGGTTAGTGAGCGTCTCCAATCCCTCGATCCTCTCAATCAGGTTGCAGTCTAGTTGGAGCTTGGTTAGGGATGAGAACTGCCATAAATGGTCAATCTTTAAAATGTCTGCAGAAAAAGTTACAAATAGGTTTTTGTTTACTATAACTCGGTGTGTAAAGACCAGAACTGTTACTGGGACCAAGCAAGTTGGAAGCTTACTTCTGTAGCCCAAACGCAGTTCAAGAACTTCATCGTAGTCGATACCCTCTTCTTTGGCGATAAGACCAGCCTGATCCTGAGGTCCCTGTTCCTCTACTGCCTTTCTCAGCATTTCCTCATCGATCACGCTGGGTTCCTTCGTAGGACAGAACTTGCTCATTGTCCCAAGTGGCCTGCAGAATGACAAGTTAAAAACCAGTGCAGTATCACAATCAGAAGTGCGTTAATACATATAAGTAGTTTGTTTCCATCTCACCACCATCTCTAAACGATGTACAGGGATATTTACATGTGCCAAAAAATCTACAGATATACAAGAAATAGAAATTGCCTATTAAAAGGTAGTATAATACATAGAGTACAAATGTTACATTTATACAACTGTAATGCGTCTCCATATGTAATGTTTTGCTAACCCTCACTGAGAATTGTGTTTGAATAAAAAAAAAAAAGTTTCACACTTAACACACAATTATACATTTGATGACTAATTTTGCACTCTTAGATTTCTGAGTGCTAATGCACTGCGATCAACTTAAACACTTAACACACTTAAACACACTTAAATACACTCAATAAATTGAAGTACGGTCTAATTAGTGGAAGTTACTAGAAAATTCGGTTTAACCCAGAGAGTGAATGAACGCTGCATAAGATAACCAGGTTGCCTTGAACTCCTAATAGCCCTATCTAAACAAATAGTTATCCGTAACAGAAAAGCCACTATTAAAATAGTATTCAGAAATATAGTAAATAATAATAAAATCACGCTACCTGGTTTTCTGTCTGCAAGGATAACAATTATTTATTTATTTAGGAAAGTATTTGCCTGTGTTGCTCCAGCGGTTACTCAGCAACTGGACGCCTTCTATGGTGCGTTCAATTTCAAGGAAGTGGCTGTTAGTTTTAGTATTGTAACAAGAGCTAATTGTTTTATTTTAAAAGCAACGTCCTGTTTGAAACAACAAAATTACTAATTACGGAATGAACACCTACACGCGGAAATGTACAAGCATGGGAAGGCACGGGATGCGTAAAATGCAGGGTCTTAAAGAAATCGACATGTTAGCAATATTGCTGCAATTATTAAATTCGTTTTGAAATGCTTAACAAACATGTCAAGTCAAGTCAGATTTACTTCTATAGCAGTTTTTACAATGGAGCATAAATCAAATAAAATTTGATAAAGAAAATGCAGCCCCACCTCGTTAAAGCAACACTAATCATTTAAATGTAGGGTAAATTCAGTGTTTTGATTTGTCATTCATATCATGTTCTAGTTTGTGTTCCCCATTTGAACTGAATTTACCAGTAATGCATAGTTAAATGAATGGATATTTAGATCAAACCAGTCAGAAATTTAGTCCAACCAGCTCAAGAGCAGCATCTTTACAAAATAATGTTGCCATCACTATGCTTGGCAGTAAGCTTGATTATAGTTTTGTGATGTATGTTTGGTTTTCAAAAAAAAGGTTTCAATTCAGTTCAGAAGTTCAGTCTAGTGACTGTGACATACATAATGTATCTTAGTTTTTTTTTTTGTCTTGCTGCAATATTAGTTTTGTGCCCAAAACCCCCTCAGCCAGAGGGACAAGTCCCACTTTGGGAACCACTGGTTTACAGGACTGACCACAGACTACTTGCCTGTTTGATCATATTTATAACTATATTTATTATTATGCTATCTAATGTCTATAGATCCACATTCTCTATTTTATTACACTCTTTCTAATATTGTATTATCTTTTATTGTTATATCCCATTAACTATTATTTTCGCTCTGTTATTATTTCTATTTAGCTCGTGTGTATTAAAACCTTTGTTTTAAACTCATCAATTAGGCAACTTAGTTTAATATTTACGTTTATCAACGTTTATCATAAATTTTGTCACGCATCTAGGCTAAATATATATATATATATATATACTAGTTCATAAATTGCTCTTAATTTCTGTGTCATGTGATTTGAAAGCATGACGTTTGACTCAGCGGATGACAAAGATTTGAATAAAACAGTTAACAAAAACTGGAGATGTAAACACAAGCCACTGATTGACAGGCATTTCCACCACTCATTGTACAGTTTGGTCGGCCTTTGTCCAATCGTATTAGTGGGTGGGTAACGTTTGCCTTTGGCCCCGCCCTCTCTCGTCTACGCTGCTGTCGCTGTAGTGCTTGTTATTATCAAGATGGAGTTCTTATTGGGGAATCCGTTTAGCACTCCTGTGGGACAGTGTATCGGTGAGTTAAAGCTTTATTTCCGTTTGTATGTATTTATTTATTATAACTCAGAGTAATAAAACATGGTTAAAACGTATCGCATATTAAATTAGCACAGTGCCGGTTAGCACAGCACCCGGTAATAGTTCTCTTGAAATTAGCCTAGCCAGCTAGCTTGCAGTGTTAGCGTCAGTCTAATTTAATGCCGGATTAACATTCATTAAACGATTATATAAAGTCAGTATGCGTTTATTGGAACATTTCGTCTATCTTAAATGTTATTTAAATAAGCTTTAAAGCATTATATAATAATAAGTACCTGATATACAGTATGAGGAAGTTCAGGGGTGAAGTCTCGAGTCCACTCTGAAATACAGAAGTGAAAAATGGAAATAAAAAAAAAGAAAGAAAGAAAGAAAGTCCGTATCTCATACTAAACGTCATTGTTTGGGCTCATTCAAACACCTGTTTGTAGTATTTTGTTTAATAACATGCTAAGCCAAGTGACAACTCTATAATGCGTACATGTTATGCCCACGTTACATCCACTCAGATTATAAAAAAAAAAAAACACACACACTTTACTACAATCACACGCATATCTGCTCATTTTTACAGTTATCAAATCCATGCAGTGCAATTCATGAAACCATGTCAGTAAGTAAAAGCCAGGAGCTTCAGTTAATGTTTACATAAACAATCTGAATGAGGGAGAAATGTGAGCACAGTGATTTTGCCCGAGGCATGATGACGACATGCTGGTTTGAATATATCTGTAACTGAGGATCACCTTGGATTTTCATGCACAACTTTGATTAGAGTTCTGTACTCCGAGAAGTGTGATAAAGAAAAAATGGTCAGTGAGCGGAAGTTTGGCAGACGAAAGACCTTGTAGATGAGAGAGAGAACAGACTTGTTTGAGCTGACAGAAAGGCTATGGGAACTCTGAAGCATGATCCTTCTGAACAGTTGTGGTGACCAGAAAAGCATCTCAGAATGCTCATTATGGCTGTATATTATTCTGTATGTGCACAAACACACAAACATAAGTTAACCTGTGCATGTATGTATACATGTACCCTATATAAACACGCTCTGACGGGTGGGTTTGGTGCCTCACATCTTTAGAGATGAAACCTTCAGAGATCCTTGGTTAAGTCCCAACATTGGATTCTGCCAGTGTGGAGTTCGCATGTCCTTTCTCTGGTTTACTCTGGTTTTCTCCTGCCCAAAGACATGCATTAGGTTCATTGGTTTCTCTAAATTGACCTAGTGTACATGTGACTGGTTAGTATCAACGTAATCTTGCTCCTGGTGCAAATAGCCATTGATGCCAAAAGAAACATTAAAATTGATAAACAAATACTCATGGTTCACTTTAGTGGATTTTGGGTACACCTTGCGGGACCTCATTTTGCCAGCAAAACTGCCTTAATTTATTATGGCTTAGTTAAACAAGGTACCGGAAACAGTTGGGTCCATGTTGACAAGATAATATCACACAGCAGGTTTGTTGTCTGCACATCGGTGATGTGAATTTTCCGTTCCACCACTTCCGTCCAACCAGATCTGACTCTTGAGGCCATTTGAATATAGTAAACTCATTGTAATACACACAGACACACACACACACACACACACACACACACACACACACACACACACACACACACACACACACACACA